>JACEGR010005853.1:0-67831 GCA_014170235.1 Listronotus bonariensis
TCCAGCATCACTAAAAATTCAAAAACTGGCCAATGTCCAGCAACGGTGGAAAAGACAGATTTGGAATGTGGAAATCTATGCACTCACGATTTAGAGTGTCCTTCTGTGCAAAAATGTTGTCAAACTGAACTATGTGGATCTTCCTGCATGCATCCTGAAAATGTGACAGGTAAGTTTGTGAGTTTGCTATATAGTTTCAGCTAAGTAAAATGGTATGTGGGCTAGTAAAGCAACGAAAAGCGGGACAAAAATTGTTTCAGTCTTACTGCACTAAAATAGTTCTGTTAATAATAATTGAGTAGGGTTCAAATGTTATGCTAATACAGAAAGTATTAATATTTTACATTTAACACATTATCACACATATTTTACATTTAAGTTGTTATAAAAATATTAATTTTGACATTTTTTGCCCACATATCGACACTGTGCGGTGTGTCACCTTATTTACATGCCGAAGATTTTTTCTTCTTCTACCTCTTGGTATTCTACACGCAATAGACCGTCTTTTTTCACGCATTGCCTATGAACCTTTTAACTTAGCTGATACTGTATAAAAAAAATATACAGACTGTCCACGGATGGGGTTAACAAGAGGACAAAAAGTGGACCAAAAATTTAATTTATTCAAAAAAAAAAAATGGATTTTATGTACAGGATTTGCAAAAACTTAAAAATATGATTTTCTACAAGAGTAAAGTACCTTTATTGCTTATTTTCAAGCAAAATGTCATAGAAAAATTTATTTAAAATAATTTTTATAGTCGATAAAAAGAATAATACAAAATTGTATTGAACTCCATAATTTGGCGAAAACGCCTTGATCACATTCATTTATATATTTTATAGTTTATTTGTTTTCTGGAAGTTTAAATTTAAACAAAATAATATTTGTTTTTTCAAAATAAAAAGTTTTAATAAATATTTTAAGAAAATTCTAACTTTTTACATACTATGAAGAACTATTCTGTTCTTGCATAATACAATAAAAGTTAAGAAAACCTTAAAATAATGATATATTTATATAAAATAAATATTTTCAATTTAGGTTATATAAAAAATTACTTACTAAGCAGAGAGGTTACAAACTCTAAAAGGTTCATAAGCTTCCGGTCAAAATTATTTTATAATAATCAATAAAATAAAATCTTAACGACACAGCCAGAACAAACTTATGGTCGCGAGATTACAAACAAAAATAACGCAACAAAGCAATATGTTATTCACAAAATGATAGTTGCAGTAAGGCTAGATAACTATTTTTAAAATTTTTGTTAATATTTTGCATAACCCATAGCTTCAAACAAAATATTATTTGGCTTTTCTTCAAAATAAAGTATTCAATAAATATTTTAATAAAACATTACCCTTTATATATTATAAAGGGTATTCTGCTGCAGCAATATAATAAAAATAAGGACTACTTTAAAAAAAAATTATTAATAATTAATTCTTTAATATAAAATAATTAATAAAATTTGAAAAAATTACATAGATAAGGTTACAACCCTAAACATAGGTTGAAGGGCCGGTCAGATTATTTTATAATCTAATCATAAAATAAGTTTTATAATGAGGCTGCCAGATGTGAACTGATCCCTTGGACAAGCCTCAAAAGGTGAAAAACTTTCCATTAAATAAGCTATAGCTTGTTATAGATGGGCCCATATTTAATTCATTCTGAAAGCGATGCCGCCAAGTACACAAAAAATGATAAAGTAAACAAACCTTTTCAAATGCACACAGCCTCGGATAGTGCCTGATTACATATTTTTAGATAAATAATAAAATACATTGCTAAAACACGTATTACCTAGCTACAAAACAATTCTCTTATTTCGCCTCTGCCTACTATAAAACTGGTGGCACGTGGCGTGGTACTAGAAACTCGTTGGGTTAAATATTTTTTGCTGCAATAAATCATTGTTCACAAAAGGGTTGGCGACATCGCTTTCAGAATGAATTAAATTTGGACCCATCTTTACTGTATTTTTTCTTTCTGCGAAAAGCGCATCTTGATGTTATCTGTTCTAAAGTTATTCGAGATTAAAATAGGTCAAGATATAGTTGGACATCCCGTATCTACAAAAAAGATTTGTTTCTTAGTAGACTTTGTTTTGTAAAACTTGTAAACTACTAGATAATAAATTACTTATTAATTTTTGAAAAAACCTCGTAGCCGAAATCTATTATGACACGATTGCATCCTAATCCGTGGAAATAGATAAAATATGTGACTTACAAGTAAATTGTGGTAAAGAAGATTCTCGTGACATTTCAGGCACTCACGACTTTGTAATACAAGTACTAATAAAGCAGTCGTTGATTTTCTAGATATCCTTATAGGAGCGATGTAACGAGAGTACCATATTAATAAGGTTGATTGTTATACAAGCACGGTACATTGAAAGTTAATTAATTTTAAATAATTCTTCATCTAATTTGTTTTTCTTGTATTTTTTTTTCCGTTTAATTGACATGACTGCATAAAGTGTTAAAAATATAAAAATAAAATAAATAAAGTAAGAGAGCCCGTGAGCGGCAAACCTTCATTATTTTGAAAAAGCTAAAAGTTTGTCGGTGTATGCTCCCAACATGGGTAGAAGGAATGATAGACTATGAAGTTTGACTCATAGTGGCTTTGGCAGGTACCAGGTATCAAAGGTTAATTTTTTAAAACCTAGCTTTCGTCATTTTGAAAAAGCTGAATTTTAGATAATATATAGGGTGGACCAGGTTTTTCGCAACAAATTTGGACAGTCGAGTCGATGGGAAATATTTTTTATTTAAAAAAGTTCCTAGGAACATATATCCGGGTTTCATTCTGAGATACAGGGCGTTACAATTTTTTAAGAAAAGTCGGTATCTTCTAAATATCTTAGGAACCTTTTAACCGATTTGAATAAAATTTGGGACACTTATTTAATTTAATAAGGCGCTTTAAAAACTTTGCCTAGATTAGTATTATTGGGTCCAGTGGCGTCTCAGTGGGCACCATATTATTGCGAAAAAGTTCTTCACTGACTTTTTATAAAGTTTTAATTTTTTTTTTTTTTTTGATTAAGCAACAATTCAACTTTTTGGTTTCCTGTATTTTCTTCGTATCTGCCGTCGTTTGAAAAAGTAATAATAAAGCTACTTTAATTTCTTCTAGAAAGTAGCCCCAAACAGCAATAAAATCCAAAATTAAAAAATTAACAATTTTTATCTTAGTTTATAGAATTTTGATAAAATACACAACTGCTTATTTATTTTAAGGAAAGTAATTGTTTTATATTTATTTTTGCTTTTTATATCATATTGTCTATGGGTATTTTTAAGAAGAAATTAAAGTAGCTTTATATATATATATATATATATATATATATATATATATATATATATATATATATATATATATATATATATATATATATATATATATATATATATATATATATATATATATATATATATATATATATATATATATATATATATATAATATATATATAAATATTATTTTTTTTTTTTGAAACGATGGCAGATGCGAAGAAAAATGCCAACCAACCAACACTAATCTAGGCAAAGCTTTACAAGTGTCTTATTAAATTAAATAAGTATCCCAAAATTTATTCAAATCGGTTAAAAGGTTTCTAAGATATTTAGAAGCTACCGATTGTTTTTGAAAATTTTAACGCCCTATCTCTCAGAATGGAAGCAAGTTCGGACGTATTATAGGACCTTTTTTATAAAAGAATGTTTCCTATCGACTGTCGAAATTTGTCACGAAAAACCTGGTCCACCTTGTATATGTTACGTGGGTACCTATTAAAAATACTTCCTCAGTCGCCAGAGCAACTAAGGAAATATCTTCTAATAGGTACCCAGACCTTAGAATAGGGCCGGGATAACCCATGCTCTGAAGCCGCTTGGCATATTGTCTTTTGCGTCTGGGTGATGTCAGCCAGACGAGACCTACAGCTTAACGTGGGTCCCGAACCATGGTCCTATGCGCGACAACTTAAGACGTTTTTCCCATCCAGGGAGACTAACGAACCTATCAACTGAGTGGTGTCTGCATGTCTACAGTTTCGCAGGACACGGCAAAGTGTGTTCCGGCGCCTTAGTCCTTGCTGGCGATACATTTTGCACTTTGTTCATCTTGTTGAGCTAACCACAAAATTTCCGACCAACTCATAAATAAGCATTTGGCCTCAGCATGATTCGAACCCACCTCACGTCCATTGTGCGCTCAACGACCTAGCGCTTTACACACCAGCCCATCACCGGACAATAGGTACCCAAGTAATATATATAAAATTCAATATTTACAAAATGGCGAAAGTTAAGTTTCAATTTAATAACCTTTGGTACCGGATACCTGCCAAAGTTACTATGAGTTAAACTTTGCTTGCTTCTACCTATGTTGGGAGCATGCACTGGCAAACTTTCAGATTTTACAACATAACGAAGCCTTAAACGAAGGTCTTCCGCTCACGGGCTCCTTGACTATAACTTTTTTCCACGACCGTTAAAAAAAAAGGATGTCTTTTTAAATCGTTTACATGAAGATAGAATATTCCATTTTAGTATACTACAAAAAAATTTCAAAAAGTAATCTTTTTACAGTTTGGTTTTCCGCCAATATTTCTACTAAATAAATTTATTTTTAATTTGTATTTTTACTTAATAATGTTTCTTTAAGTTTTGGTCTTCACTATAGTTCTTTCAATTTATTTCAGAATGTTTCCATCAACGAGCACTTTCTGAAGTTCTAGCGGTAAGTGAAAGAGCAGGTCGCGGTTATGTTCCTCAATGTACTGAAGATGGACAGTTTGAACCGAAACAGTGCAGTAGAAATGGATTGGTGTGTTGGTGTGTAGATAGAATGGGAAGAAAACTAAAAGGATCAATGGGACCTGCAGATATTGTAAACTGTTCGATGGTTGAAGGCAAGTTTATTACTTTTTCGTACCAAAGTTTTTGAATCAATAATATCAGTATCAGGATACTCAAAAAGGTTTTATATTAGTTTAAAATTTAACACACTGTGTGCCACAATCATAAAAGATCTTTTAAAGAACTTTTTAAAAATCCATATTTGGAGCCCTGGAGGATAATATAGAAATTATCAAAATAACACATTAGTTTGGTGGATTGAGTGTTAGGATTCTTGTTCAGAAAGTTTATCCAAAAAATATATATATTTTGGTTTTTAGTAGGTATATCAGACTATTAGAGTTACTGGAAGTCAAAAGAAATTGGTGCAAAATAACAATAAAATAATTTTAATAAATACATTTTTTATAGCACGCTCCCTGACCATGGCGCGGAGTTTAGATAAAAACGGAAAAGAGTGTGAACGTCTAGAATGTGCCGCAGTTTGCGAATATGGCTTCAAACTAGGTGACGATGGCTGTCATACTTGTAAATGCGACGACCCATGTGATGGTTACACTTGTCCTGAAGACGAAGAGTGTGTAAATGTTAAGGAATCAAATTGTGTCGACTTTTTGTGCCCATCGTTACCAGTATGTAAGTAGAATACGACTTGCTTTAAAGCACATATTGTTATGCCATTTAGAGATTTTACTGTTTTGTTTTTAAATAATTATAATAGGAAATAATTAAATTATTTATATATTTAATTAATAGGTCGACCAAAAGCTGTCTACGCCAATCCTTGTGAGCAAGGTACGCCACTGACTGATGACTTAAGTGGAGCTCCAGTAGCCTGTGCACTAAGATCTGAAGATGGTAAGTGGTAACTAGTGGCGGATTTACATATTTGCCGCCCGTAGGCTATTAATTTTTGCCGCCACTAATTTTCATATTTTTTGGTTGGGAAAAAAGACCAAAAAAATACTCACTTCCATTTTTCTACCTCCTTAAATGTTTTCAAATCAAAATAAACAATTTATGAAGTAAATCTGCCGCCCTCTAAAAATGTGCCGCCCTATGCTCACGCCTAATCAGCCTGCTGGTAAATCTAACACTGGTGGTAACCGTCCAATATCAGAACTAAAATACACAATCTTCTGCTATCCTTAAAGTTCACGCCATATGTAAACACTACGTTTTAAAAACCAATCTTTAAATAATTATAAAATTGATCGACATTTCCATTTATTAGGAACTGTTTGTCCCTCTTCGTACGAGTGCACATCTGTACCTGGATCCACACAAGCCGTCTGCTGTCCATTCGAAGACGCCGGAGAAGTAGATCAGCTTGAAGGTGAAGCTTCTGAGGACTACAGTCAAGCGGAGGAAAGACCTCAAACCAGTAAGTTTTTGTTACTGAACAAGATTAAATACTAGAGACAAAAACAGTTTAAAAAATCATCACGTATCCCTATCCGTAACGTAATGTTCTTGCACAGAAGCGATACGTTAGTTCCAATCCGTTACGTTAAACTTATCAATACGGCACACGTATCCGTATCGAGATCGGTAACGTATCCCGACTTTGATACTGTCAAAATTAGATAAGAAGAAGATTTATAACCATAAAGTTTGATTAATTGATTGATTGACAAGTGAGTTAAAAGCTACAAGTTAAAAACATTAGATCTAAACATTGCATTCATCGTTAAATTGGACATTTAATAAAGAGCAGTTGCACCACAGTAAAATCACAAAAAAACCGTTGGACAAAACTGTTAGGCCAGGAGCGCACTGAAGTGGCAAGCAAGTGACGTTGCGGTGGTGTGACGAGCTAGTGACAAAAGAGGTCTTTAGAGCCTCTAAAAATTAAAAATTTTGTTGACTTATGGTACCCAACTGACTCTACACACTTTACAGACATCACTTCACCGCCATTTTTCTTTAATGCGCGCTTCTGCGTTTACTTACACAGTTTCAGAACTCTGACACTGAGATTCCGCCTGGCTACCACGTCACTTGTTTACCATTTTAGTGCGCGCCTTGCCTTAGGCGTCTCTTTGACACACTGTTATGTTAGGATACAAACCCTAAACAAAATTGGTTTAGGTGGTTGCATAAAGAATTTTAAATTACGTTACGTGAGTATGCTTTTAAGCCGTGTTAAACCTTTTCTTGATCGCCGACGTATTGTCTCTCGTTGCGTATACGAATAGGTAAGGGTATGGTGTTGTTTTTGTCTCTGTTAGGAGAATTTGCAAGCTTTAAACCATCAAATTAAATTGCAAAATTATTTTGTATATAATTTTACTTGCACACGTTTTTGACGAAATACATAACAATTTCAAAACGTATGACCCACATGATTTTTCACAATTTATGTTTTTGTGATAAACAAATTATTATAAAACATCCACTATCTGTGTATAAGCCCGTGTTCCGTGTGCGTAAAAAAGGAACAGAACGGTCAAATTTCTTAAATTTAATTGTTTTATTTAAATTTTGTAAATCATATTTTAAAAAGTTTTACAGTTTCGTGCTTTTACGAACATGGGACGCCGGCTTTAAACAAGTTAAATTTTATTAATATGTATAATCAAATGATTATCTTTATAGTGTGTGAATACCTACAAGAATTCACTGAGAGCATGGAAGGGACTAGAGATGGAATGACTTTAGCTTTGCCCACCCCTGAGTGTGATATGGATGGAAATTATGAACCAACTCAGTGCGATCCAAAAACAGAAGAGTGTTGGTGTGTTGATGGTTTTGGAACGGAAATACCCAAATCTAGGTAATGGCAATAAAATATGGCAAAGTTAAATATTAAATATTAAATAAGTTTTTTCTAAGATTATTGGAAGGAAAGGCTACGTTTAAGAAAAAATATATATGTATTTTTAGGACCCAAGACAATTCTACTGATTGTGTAGAGCTTAGAAAATCCATGGACTGCCTTGATCTTACTTGTAGGATGGGTTGCGAATATGGATTCATTTTGTCAGAAGAAACAGGTATTACAAAATTATACAATTTATTCTACTTAGGGGTCAGATTTCACCTTTTGAAAAAAGTATAGTTTTAGCAATTTTATAATAAAATATAAAAACTGTTTTTTGGTATAAAAAAAACAAGAACTTGGTAACAAACTCATATTTAGGGTAAGGTAGTTTTTTAAATGATACTTTGATTTAGAAATAATTTAACATTTAATCGGCATTAATTTTATAAGGTTGTCCAACATGTCAGTGTAGAGATCCATGTAGTGGCGTCACATGTAAAGAAGACGAACAATGCCAGTTAGTCGAAGTTAGCTGTAAAGATCACTACTGCCCTCCTGTACCGGCTTGTAAGTATATAAGCATTTTGTTTATTAAACCACCACTTTTTATGTTTGGAATTGTACTATTTTCAAGCTCTTGGATTTTTATTAGACCTATTATTATCTTAGGTTTGCCTAAAAAGTTGGTCAGTGTCCTTATTTAGTACCAGCGACTTCAACAACTTGCGACTTCGAATGCAATTCAGATTTAGCTTGCAACGGTACTATGCGATGTTGTTCCAATGGTTGTGGTACCCAATGTGTAGAACCACTATTATATACTGGTAAGAAAGGTTTTTAATGGGTGATTATTCAAATAAAAGATATTTTAGAAAGTGCTGTTACGTTTCGGTACAGTAAGCACTAAAAAGTTTTTTTGTTGATTTCTAGCCTGCCAACACCAAAGAACTTTAGCACAGCACCAATCTTACGAATCCGGAATACCAGCCGGAAAAGTTTATATTCCCACATGCAATGAAGATGGAAGTTATACAGCGAAGCAATGTCATCCAGGAACTAAGGAATGTTGGTAAGAAGCCTATTCTTCTTTTTTGAGTACTACGCTTTATACAAAGCTGGGACTTCTCTTGCACATATCTATGCTGCATGCAAACTGTTTTTACACAGATATGAAGGACTACCGGCATTAAGTTCCCAAGCACAATAAAAAATTCGCTGTACAGGGTTATCATTTTAGTTTTTCCCACTTTTAGGAGCCTGTAACTTTTTTGTTTTTTGAGTTAGTACATTCATTTAAAAAACCATATGTAGAATTTTTAGCCAAGTTTTTATGAGCTCTGTCAAAAATGACAGTATGTGTCACATGTCACATTTAAAAGCAAAAATTATTATTTTTTAAATGAGAGACTCTGTATGTTATACCACCATTAAATGGGTCTTTTAAAGAGCTTTACAAAAATACCACATTTGAGATATCTATCTTTAATAGTTTTGTAAAATTCAAAAATAATAATAGATATAATTTCCATTATATCCATAGTTTAAACTTAGTCCGGTAAGTAGGTATAGTGGAAATTACATATAATATTTTTAAGATTTTAATGGTCATATTTCCGAAACTATTAAAGATAGATATATCAAATGTGGCATTTTTGTACCCATTTGATGGTGGTATAATATACAGGGTGTCCCATTTCAAAAAAAAATGTTTGCTTTTAAATGTGATATATGACACCTATCATTTTTGACAGAGCCCATAAAAACTTGACTAAAAATTCTACATACTGTTTTTTAAATGAATGTGCTAACTTAAAAAAACAAAAAAGTTACAGGCTCGTAAAAGTGGGACAAACTAAAATGCTAACCCTGTACATTGCCGGGAATCGAAACTGCGTCTCTTTAGTGAGGGGTACGCTCCGCTTGCCAAGAAGAACTGTACAATATTTGTAATGCGTATTAAGTATGACAACTCTGTAGAAGTAAATATTAACCCTATGTGTTGTTACACAGCCTTCTTAAACATACGAGCCGTGAAGTAAGAAAGATGCACTTTAAAATATCAAACGTTTTAAATTAGGTTTTCCACTAATTTTTTTACCCTAAAACCGCATTAAGTAAATAACTTTCAGAATATCTATATAAATATTTTTTGGTAAACTTACCAGTATATTTATGCGCATTAGTTGATATAGTCCTTCGAATATTGCTTGGGGTAAATATTTGTTTTTGGTGCACTTTAGCCACTATTGATATTAAATTAAACCAATTTTTTAAAAACACACTTAGTTAATTAGTTGTCCGTAAAATATATTTGTCCATTTACCGTATAGGTATAGGTATAGGTTTACTTTTAATAATAAAAAAACATTTATCCGGTCAATAGCGTACAACCAGGCTTATCTAATTTCCTCGTTTATGGGGAAATTAATTGTTGTTTGATAACCCTCTGTTTTAATATAACTGGAGTAATTCGTTTTGCAGCCCGAAACGCAACACGTTCGTGGCATAATATACGCCGTACGCACCAACTATACGCGCACATTTAAACCTAAAAACAACAATTGACATATTGGCACTGGTCCTATTTTTTAAATATAACAATGAATTACTTATTTTTTCTTTATATAATAAATATACGCTACGATTTAACTTTTAAAAACAGAAAAAACCTTTTAAGCAATAGTTTAAACTTGTTTCTGTTTACTTCTAAACTTTACTTGACATTCCTACTGTGCTGTGTTGCCAGATTTCCTCCTTCATATATTTAAGAAGGCTGTGGTTGTTATAATAATACTGCAATATTTTGTGTCAAAAGATAGAAATACAGGGTGTTTATTTAAAAACTTACCATCCAAGTTATCTGCGAAAAGAAACAGATTTAAGAAAATCACCGAAACATGTCGAGACATTTATTAAGTGGGAACGTTTTTACAAAAAATTGGACGGGTCCCTTTAACCTCTTAACCACCAGGGCTACCATTCCAAAATTCTTAAATAAGAAGGGGAGTTGAGTAATACATCATTTTAAAGCTCCTGACGAGTACTTTATAACACTAGAATATAAAGTCAATATCTTCACCTAGTACAAAATGCCTGATTGAGATGGCCGTATTTCCGAAACTAATAAAGTTAGATGTACTTAAAATGGTGTTTTCCTAAAGATCTTTTAAAAATCTACTTTGTTAGTTTTGAAATATGGCCACCCCAATTAGGCATTTGGGTAATTTTTAAATAAACACCCTGTATAATTTGATGGTTACTTGGTTTTAAAAATGTGATTTCTCTCTTTAGGTGTGTTGATGAGAAAGGATTTGAAATATCGCAAAGCCGAACCAGAGATAGCAATATGTCTTGCGATGCTGAGCAGAGGTCTGAGAAATGTCCTCTTCTTAAATGTGACGAAGAATGTGAACATGGCTATGAAATTGACGAAGAGGGATGTCGAACTTGCGACTGTATTGACCCTTGTTCCAAAATTTCCTGCAGAGGTATTTTTTTTGTTTGGTAAAAAATATAAGAACGTTAGATTCTAGATTATTGTATTAAAGTATTAATTGTAAATAAAGTGAATTAGAAACATCATTTTTACAGGTGAAGGTGAAACCTGTAGACTAGTCTCAGTAGAGTGTATAACTTGGCCGTGTCCATCAGTACCAATGTGTTTACCAAAGAAAGAGAACCCTTGTCAAAATGGTGAACCACTAAAGCTAGGCAATAGCGACGAATTATTTACTTGCGGACCAGAAGCGGAAAGTTGTCCTTCTTCACATAAGTGTCAACTTAGTCCTGTTGGTGAATATGCGGTGTGTTGTCCCAAACCACGTAAGTATGACATACGTCACATTTTAGTAAGCTCTTAATATTACAAGTATAGGCTTCGTCTTCTAATAAATCAAAATAACTTTAAATTTTTTCTGCCTTTTATTTATAAAATGCTTTTATAATATATATTATATGGTTATTTGCTTGAATTTGTATATTGGTCCGTGAGCCGGCCACAGATTTTTGAGACCAATTTCCTCTCAGCCCATAACTCGTAAAATGCTTCAAAAGGGTTGTACATAAATTGCTGTGAGCGTCAGCTGAGGCGTCGATGGTGGAATTATACAAGGCACTCCTAAGAAATGTTCCATATTAAACTTGTGTTTTTTTAAAATGGAAACCCTGTATATTTGTTCAGTTTTGAATTGTAGAAATAAAAATAAAGTAAATTCTATCAGCTATACCTACACCAAAAATGTAAGGTTTTTAAGATATTTAGGAGTAAATATTAGGTTCTAGTGACAAAATTTAAATGTAGGTGATTGTACACTTAATATTCTAGTAATCTAACATAATATACAAAGTCAAGCGTAAGTATGGTAGGATATATTAAAATTTTGTTTTTGTCAAGAGTTTTTAAAAAATCCTAAATATCTTAAAAACCTTACATTTTTGGAATAGGTATCGTTGATTAAATTTACTTTATTTTTATTGCTACGATCCAAAAATTAACTAATTTACAGGGTGTTGCATTTAAATACCCACATTTTAATATGGATCTTTTTTGAAGCACCCGTACAATTCCAGCATCGAAGACGCTCTTGAAGCATTTTACGAGTTATGGACTGAGAGGAAATAACTGACAACATTTTGCATCTGGCTCACGGTCTATATATCTTATTTCTAGGAGAGGTCTGTTTTGAGCCAGTGGACACAGGTAGATGTCAAGACATAGAAATGACAAGAAATCTTACAAGATACTACTTTAACTCTAGAACAAACAAATGTGATACATTTGTTTATGTAGGATGCCAAGGCAATCACAATAACTTCCATACCGAATCTATGTGTAATATTGTTTGTCCAGGTAAGCAACAGACAATCATGGAAAAAAGCATCGCCTTCTAGATGTTAGAATTGTACTAACGGCTCATATAGTACAATTATTCAAAACATCTAATAGTACAATTATTCAAAACATCTAGAAGGTGGTGGAATAAAGTAATAAAAATAATTAAAAATAACCCTGTATATGTAATACTTAAAAGAGATATTATCTTACTAATATCCACTAGTTTCTTTTATTATGTTTAAATAAAAACATTATTGTTTTCAGAACATTGGACATTTTACTTTTGTTTTAGTACTTAGTCAATGCGAGCGTCTCCGCGAAAAGAATCAAAGAGCAGCTGAACGATACAAGAAACCAACTTTCGCACCACGTTGTGACCCACAAACAGGCAACTGGCAACCAGTCCAGTGTCTAGAACATGTTGGAGTGTGTTGGTGTGTCACTCCCAATGGGGAACCTTTAAAGGGAACCCTTACTAGAGGTGCTGAACCTGAGTGCAACTTTAGACAAGCTAGAAACCGAGCTAGTAATCGAGCTGATATTGCTAGTGAAGCTGATTTAGGTAAGTTTTAAATGTTAGTTGCGCATTTGTCTGAAAATATATTGTTTAAACAATAAATTCCATAGAAATCCTACTAACTATTCCCAGAGGATAAGAGTAAATTAATCTGTTTCAGTTCTAGAAGAACTAATGATGCAACTGGGTTCCTTTGATAGTGAAGAATTCTCCCAAGAAGCGCACATAGACAGGATGGACATTGATGTTGACTTACCTTCACTTACCAGATGTGAAGCTCTTGGTGGGCAATGCGATGAAGATGGTAAATTTGTGCCTACACAATGCGAAGACGATACCTGTTGGTGCGTAGATGAAGCTGGAAATCAACTTCCGGGTACCAACACTTTTGTTAGAGGTCAAAAGAGTTGTAGTAAGTATTTTTTATTAAAAATTCTTTTTAACTTAGAGGTTTGATCCAAATTTAGGTGGAAGCAGGCAAATGTTAAAAAACAATACAATTTACCCCTTTTCAGATGCAGTACCATTAGAAAGTGCTGAAGTTACCTTAGGATTCCGCGGTGAATTTGATGATATCACTGCTGTTCCAGTGGTAAATCAGATCACCAAAATCGTTCACAGTTTAAATGGTAATGTAAACGATAACGGTATTAAGACTGAAATTGCTTCTGATGCTCTTTATGTGAAGTTTTCTCTCATTGGAAGTAACAAAGTTGACGTCGCCTACAGATTGGAACAAATGGTAGGTTAAGCAAACTTTTGGATATATAGACTGTCCACGGATGGGGTTTACAAGAGGACAAATGGATATAAAAAATAATTTTTCGGGAAAAAGTTAATTTTGTATACAGAGTGTGCAAAAACTTAAAAAACATAATTTTTATCCAAGAGTAAACTAGCTTAATTTTTCATTTTTAAGCAAAATTTCATTTAGAAAAATTATTTAGTACAAGGTTTGTGAATTGATAAAAATAATAATATAAAATTTAATTGAACTTCATAATTTGGCACAAACGCCTTGATCACATTCGTTTGTACTTGAAAAATTGTATATGAAAGTCATTTTTCTTGAAAAATGTAATGTTTATCCAATTGTCCTCTTGTAAACCCCATCTGTGGATAGTCTGTATATTAAATAGTAACTGTACTATTGTAGAAAATTACTTATATGGAGGGGGAAATACTTACATTCTAACAGCACTAAATATTAAAAATGTTTGACATTTTTATCCATAGCCTTCCTCATAACATTTTGTTCAGTCACTTAAAATTTTTAATTCTCTGTTATTATAGGTTATGCAACAAAGACTACCAGGCCTAACTGCGGACATAACAAGATCCCGAGTAATTCACAAACTCCTTCCACAAGACACCAACCCCGCCAACACTATTGCCCTTGAACAAAGAGAAATAGTATCACAAGCACCGGTCTCTGTGGTAGCTCCATACCACACTGCCTTGATTGTGATAGCAGCGGCTTCCGCCTTTGTGATCTCCGTTTTGACTGTCTTAGTTATATTGTATAGACGTAAGGTAAGCTATACGAGGTTTTTATATAGCATAGCTCTTATGAAACATCATATACAGGGTATCCAAGAATATGTTGGCAATTTTTTGGGTTCATATAGAACACAAAAATAATGTGACAAATTCATATAAAATATATTCCCAAAGTCCCTATTTACAGAAATATGTGCCCTTAAAGGACGCCACTGATTTTTTTTAAATAATAATCACTTGGTATAATGAAATATTTTTTAATATGATAAATACCAGCGAGGACTCCTTAAAATGATATATTTGTAAAACATTTGCCTTCCTTAGTTCGGCGGGGGCGGGGCGGACCAACCCTTACACAATAGTACTAATTATTTTTACACCCTGTAAAATAAAGGAATAAAAATATAATTTTTAAATCAACTGAACTAAAATTAGAAAATAATTTTTCATTACAAAGAGTTTGTCAGTCACTTCAGAGTAAAAAGCGTGGGGTGCTTAATATATTAAATGTTATAATTATTCTATTTGCAAATATCTATGAGGGAAAAGTTATGAAAAAATAGTAAAATGCACCTACGCTTTTTACTCTGAAGTGACTGACAACTCTTTGTAATGAAAATTATTTTCTAATTTTTAGTTCGGTTGCATATAAAAGCGTGTTTTTTTAGTTTTTAAACTATTATTTATTTTTCATTTTTAGTTCGATATATCAATTAGTTTTTAAAATAAATGTCTCAGTTTATTCACTAAAAAATTTCTCTCGCCATGCATTCTTGATTTAAAGCTAAAGTGGCTACATAATTTTCACCTTTTAGAACTCCGTATTTCTATGTATTTTACACCTTTTATTATAAAATTGAAAAGTCAATTAAAAAACGCAGCAAGTTATGCATCAATTGCCCTTTGCGCATTCGCCATAATTAAAAACGATTATTATAGGAATTTATTTATCCTGGCGATGGCGGTCCTAAAATCTTCATTGTCATCGGTCCTTGATGCGTGTGCTAAGTTTCAAAGAAATTGAAAACTGAACCAGAACTAACCAGTTCACAGTATTCCCTCCTTCTTTTTTTGCACACAATTCTTGATTTTTCATTTTTTTAGTTCGATATATCAATTAGTTTTCTGCGGTCATGTGATATTGAAATGTTTCACGGAACTATTTCGTAATCTAATCATTTCATTTAAAGCTTCACTGTTGCATGGGGTTTCATAACGCAACTACTCCGGAACAAGTTTCAGGTTGGATCTGCATGTAACGGGGTTCTGTACCCGTTAACGGGGTTCTTGTTAACCCCACGGTCTTCCTGTCGTTTGCCGAGGGATTGCGTCCTATAGGGTGGACGCACGCTTGTTTAACTAGCGTGTTGCAACCCTTATCCCGGTCCCCTAACCCGTCGGCAAATGTTGTCAAGTTCGGATTATTCAATTGTTCAATCTGGCGCTCTCGCCAGAACGTACTGATTTTTCACTTTTCCGGTTTTCCTGAAAAATGCTGAGCTTAACGGGATACCCTGTTTTAAATTATTGCATTGTCATCGGTCCCTTATTATGTGTGCAAAAGTTTCAAAGAATTGAATCGCTGGAAGTGGGTAAAAATTAGGCTCACAAAGGATTCCGTTACTAGATAGATAGTGACAACTCCAGGCACATAAAAGTCACATTACTTTTTACGTGTTCTATATGAATCCGAAAGATTGCACACATAATATTCTTGGACACCCCGTATATTGTAATGGTACACAGTGCCTTTTATATGGTAATTATTTATCAGCTTATTATCGTAAGATTTAATGGTCCTTCGAGCAGGATAAAAAATCAAAATAGCAAAGTGGAATATATGTATGTGACTTATTAATTATGTAATAATATATCCAAATAATAATGTATGTTTACAGATGAACAGTTTAAATCAACAAAAGGTAGTAGAAGACAACAGATTTATTACCAACAACAGGCCTATATACATCGAGCTACCAAACGAGAAATACAACGCTATCCCTACAGATCCTTCGAAAAGACCGTGATTTTTAGATGTATATTCAACTGTGTAAAATAAAGTTAGGTTAAGGTATTGGAACATGCAATATACGACGCAAAGTGTAAAAATTGTTATATTTTTGGGCTATTATTTTCATCTTAGTTATTATTTATAATTATACCTATTCATATCACCGAAAAGTATATCTATTATATCCAGTATCTGATCAATCATCAATAATGGTCCAAGAATACTTATTTAATTTTTTTAGAATTAAGTTATAACTACTTTATTCTATATTTATATGCAATTGGTCCAGTGTTACATGCCATTACTTGGATAAGTCTATATTACTTATAGAGATGGGTAAAATTTTTCCTACTTTTAATACCTATATGGCCTGTGCTCTTTGCTAGACTAAAAACCAGTTACAAATATGCCACAAGCGTCCTACAAATAAAGACGGCAATCAACTATCGCTGTCCAAACTCGTCGTTTACATCGTGTGCGAGCAACAAAAAGGAGAATAATTGAAAGTGAGACAGAAGTGATGACGCCGTGGCATCTTCTCTACTGGCGAGAACTTTACAACCGTCCAAGCTAGAAATGAGTTTAAAATTCTATTTTAACTGTCATTTCCTACTAACCAACATTACATGTCAGACGTTTAATTTTCTTATGAGCCCTCGGAACATGTTTTTTTTATATTTACCAGATCTGTAACTTTTGATAAGGAAAAAGCATCTAAAGTGACCTCATTAAAAATTAAAATAATTTTCTATAAATTCTTAGATTTTTGTGGACCACACCCAAATTTAAATAAAAGGAAAAAAATGATCCCCATCTTATTACCACGTGATTATATTTGTATTAAGTTTTAATGAGTTTAAAGACTTAGCAATAAAAATAGGTATTTAGTTGTTACTTAGATTAATGTTTCTAGTTTTTTGGCTTTGGTTTACTATTTGTATTACTAAAAATGAACAGTGAGTGGCAAAAATTGGACACAATAGACAAGTAAAAAGTTTTTTTATTTATTTATGTTGATATGATGATATTAAAAATTTTGGATTATGGATGGTGAAAATAAAAAGTAAATTTTTATGGTGCCTAACTAAAAAGATACCCAATATGCTACAAAAATACAATACCATCAAAGATTTTTTAAATTGATATAAAAATACCATACCACACCACACAAGATTTTGCAACTATAAGTGCCTAAACAAATTATATTATAAATAAAATATAATAAATGTATGCTGTAATCATTAAAAAAAATCGATAAAAAAATGTTCCCCTCCAATTTCATGCCACCCACTGTACAAATAAGGGTTTTATAAAAAGCACTAAATGATCAAAGTTAAGCAAAAGTTTCACATTACTGTAGGTATTAGTATAAGTTTAGTATGTAATATATAAACTGAAATATTAAAACAAGGAAATCCAAATTAGAAAAAAAAGATTGACAAAGATAGTTATTTTATTTACCTTATTAAACCAATATTAAATATTTTCGTAAAATATGTGAAACCTGGTCAATTCCATGAGTTTTTTAGCATTCTCCATTAGCCATGATAGTGCGCATTTTTGTAAAAAAAAAACAGGAAAAATACACTCCATGCGCATTAAATCTATTAATGGAAAACGCTATTAATAGCACATCGCAAAGTAAACCACCAAAATAATTTATTTGTTTAATATCAACTCTTGTACATAATATTTATTAAGAAATAAAACATATTTAAAATAAAATCGAGCAGTTTATTACTATTCCTCTTAATCACATCAATACATCAACACCACCTGTATAACAGATAAATAAGCCATATACCGGCCGAATGAACATCCTATAGAATATCTCAGAAAGTTTAAAAAATTGTTTTGACAGGTTTTTATCTTTGGACCATCCACGAAGGCTGAAAGCCTAAATACTAAGGTACCGTGAGTGTCTTAAGCAGGGAAGTTCGGGGCCTGTCCAATTGAACTGTATGGGGATGCATACGCGCGGCACCACGAAGGTTTCTCTGTTGGGAACTGCAAGAGGAGGGACTATACTGGATAATTCGTCGGAGCAGAAGCCGTAAAACTATCTATATAGAAGAGCGATAGATCTCCCACAGCTCGACGATGAGCAAGAGAAGGAAGTCTTTGAGTAAGTAAAGGATCATTAATAAGACAAACAGCCCTTCTTTGAATGGCATCAAGAATGCTAAGGGTTGTAGGGGATGCCATTCCCCAGACATAAGAACAATATTCCAGAGAGGGTCGAATTTGGGACACATACAAAGTGTATAAATTGGAAGGAGAAAATATTTTTTGGCTCGGAAAAAAACTCCAAGCTTTTTTGAAGCCGCGGTGGCTATAGATACAATGTGTTTATGCCAGTTAAGGTTATTCTCAAATGTGATGCCCATAAGGTTAAATGTGTCCCCGCTCTGCAAAACCTGGCCACTCATAAGCAAAGGATAAGTGTTTGATGATTTTTTCGCGACAAGGAACACGATTGTGTTTTGGATGCATTAAATTGAACAGAGATTTGGTATTAGTTAGAGATCCCTGGACCATTTTTCCAAGTCATTACTAACAAGCTAATTTTTAGTGAGTAGCATCATTTTGACGAGACGCCCAACTTTTTTCCTTGCAACAATTTTTGTTGGTTGTAGCTTACATGGGTAGCAAGGTTGAAACATGTTAATTTGACGAGTATAAAAATTTATTACTAACAGCGTAGTTTGCTGTTAATTTTGAAGAAAATTCCACACCACTGTTTTTTGACCAATCAAATGTGTAGTTTTGGTTGCATTACCATGACAACACAAGTATTTACTGGAAATTTTTTTCTCCTGCCTGGGGTACTCTGGAGCGAATTATAGTGGAAATTTTTTGACATAATCATTGAATTTGTTTTAACGTCATGTCTGTCATTCACATACATAATTAAAGAAAATGTTATTTTGTACCAGTTGTAGTATTTCAGACATAACATAATATAAAATAATGTAAGGTTTTAAGACCCTAAATGACAATTTTATACAACTACAGTTAGTAAAATAATATCATAAGACTGAAGTACTAGACATACGTGAAGAGTGCAAGGTATGGGTCTAAAAAATAAAAGAAACTATTTTTACCAACTGTAGTAATATAAGGTATATATAATCAACGATCTATTTTATTATATCATTGATATAATATAAAAGAATAAACAATGATAAGCTCTAAAATTACATATATTTGCAACTATTTTTATAGTAAAATTTTAAAGCTCGTGTCAAAGTTACAAATATTAATTTAAAAGAATATTATTTAACACAAACTTGGTGTGAAATTTTCTTACCGAATACCACACGTGCTTAAATTATTCCAGGAAATTTTGCTCGGCCACGAATATTTTAAGAAAATTCTCCCTCGCCTGCGGCTCGGGATAATTTTCAAAATATTCGTGGCCTTGAAAACTCCAGGAAATAAATTTAGCACTAGTTGTATTACAAGTGATAATAATCTAAATAAACCGAAAAAATATACCGGGTGTCCGGGAAAATGTGAAATCTCTCGCACACGTATGGAACAGATGAAAATAACACGACAGAGTTCCTATAAAATTTTTCCGTTAAAGCCCCCCTGCGGAGATATGATCCCCTAAAGGAGGCAGCTAGAAATCGATTTTTCGTGAATAACTTTTAAAGCGCTCTGTATAATTTGATAATATTTTAATTACTGATGCATACTAGTAAAGACCTCTTAAAATAGTGCCCTTGAGAACTTATGTCGCTTCTTTAGTTTGCCAGGGGACGGACACAGTTTCACTTGCATTATTGATAATATTTTTTTACGCCCTGTATGGTGAGACACAAAAAATATGTTTTGGGTAGTTTAAACTTTTGCTAAAAAATGGTACTCTTGTTTGACATCGATAATATGGATGGTCAGTATTAATTTTTTATTGTATTCGACAAATCAACATGTTTCATTCCTGCTACCCCTGTAAGCTACCACCAACGAAAATTGTTGTAAGGAAAAAGTTGGGCGTCTCATTGAAACGAAGCTAATCACGAAGATTCACCTTGTTAGCAATTACTTTTTATCAAGTATAAGTACTACATCTTTTGAGCGTAGGACCAGGATTATGTACCACGCAATTTGTATAACAATTTGGGTGTTAAATTATATAAATATTAATTAACCAACAGAAGAAAAAATCAACGGGTTAGTAGTAACTTTTAAGGACATCGTTAATTATACATGTTGGTGGTGGAGGACTCTTGGAACGAAAACCTTTAATGTTGTGGGACAAATATTTTTCGGTTTATTTAGATTAGGTACGTTCATCCGACATCAGCAGCTTTTGTAAGCCCAAAGCGATTCAGCAGAAAAACGACCCAGCAGTTGGCAAGTCTCTGAACGTTTCGCTTATTAAAAATATAGCCAAAATTTGACAGATGACTAACAGAACTTCCCAAAGGTCGATTTTTGCGCAAGCCCAAATAAATGCTGAGTTTGGTTAGGCATAAATAAAGACCGCTTTGTAAAATGGACATCTGCTGAGTTCAAGCAGCTTGTCATCCGGTCGGGTGAACGCGACCGCTTACCAAGCAACTCAGCCGCTGAAGTCGGCTGAACGTACCCAATTAATATCTTAAGAATTACCAGCGAATTACGCTGCGTGCTGTTAGTAATACATTTTTTATACTTGTCAAATCATATGTTTTAACCTTGCTACCCCTGGAAGCTACAACCAAGTTGGACGTCTCCTCAAAATAAAGCTACTTACGAAAAATTAGCTTGTTAGTAATCAAAGTCGGTCTATATAGGGTCGCGACATTCGGCCATATTGCTTTTACGTGTTATGACGTCACATCTCCCATTTTTCGGCCATGTTGTTCAATGCCGGAGATATACAGTTTATTGTGTTAGTAGAACAACCGTTTAAACAACAGTTTTTAATTATTATTAAGTTGTAAATTCTTTTACTTTAAATAAAAACATTTGGAATTACATCTTTCAACAAATATTACCAAAACAATGCAAAATGAAATGCGCAGATTCTAGACGCCACTGGATTGATCATTAGCTTTGATTTTACCCAGTCTTGCCAACTTTTCTCCGTGGAGTGCCCTTCCTTGCGTCCCCGACCTCGAACCGCCTAAAAGTTGAGGATGTGTCGCAACCCTATAAATATAAACTAACCTTGGTTAGTAATGACTTGGAAAAATGGTCCAGGCATTCCTAACTATATAGAGAGTGAAAATTTTAAATGAAATTAGTTATTTTTTACGTGAAATTTAATATATATTCCTTTCTCGTTCGGCGTAAATTTCGGTAAAGCATAAAACATAAGTTCTTGGATATTTACATTTGAACTCCAGGCATAATAAATCCGACTTAGCAAATTTATTCAACAAATTATAAAAAAAATATTTTAAAAATGCCATATTAACTACAACAACAAGCAAAACTTGACTATTAAATGTCATTTTGCACTAAGCTAGTTCAAAATTATTCCCATGAGGGCGCTAACACCGTTGCCAAGTCGCTTAATTTTAAAACCAATACTTACAATATTTGCCCTATTTAAATTTAAAAAAAATGAAAGTAAGTGATTATTTTATGACAGCTCTTGCTATCTCTTTTCACACTTATCACCTATTTTTTCATAACTTTCTGAAAATTCTATTGGATGGTCACTATGCAAGACCCTGTATTCATGAGAATATTTATTATTTTTAAAACATAATTATTATTTCTAGGATTGTATAAAGGACAAATTGGGGATCATGTAGGAAGTCAATTTAATCAATTAATTACGTAAATAATATATAAAAAAATAAATAAACTATTTAAAAAATGCATTTCTTCCTAAAAACCTAAACTATCGTGTATTATAATTACTAACTGGAGAAAGGAGATGCTAAAATTAAGAGTTAAAAATTACTTTAATTACTGTCCATAGTGTGTCCATATACCGGAGGATAACTTGTACCCGGTTAAGTGCCTCCACCAAATATGAGCCCCGTATACAAGGCGGATCATAAAAAAGAAAAATATATCCATCAGAAATTGTCGAGCGTGTCAGATTAAGATAGGGTAAGTTAATTACATGCCAAAGTGTATATTCCACTAATCTGGCAATTTGAGAGTGACGTAAAGGAAACAGAGGGCTACAAACAAAAACGTCATATTAACATTTTCGAACGTGGCTCTTTTATTTCAGGGATAACGAAAAATATATATTTCGATACAACCCGAACGATTTCCACAAGCCGAAATAATTATAGAATTTTATTGACATATTTAAAAGTCAATAGCCACTTCCCCCACCGATAAAAAGGTATACATTATATAACATTTTTTTCTTTTTATCATTTAAGCTTTGCAACCCAATAGGTCTCTATGACGCTCGAGTAAATCCCCATTTAGCATCGTGTGCTCCCCTACTATAAGAAGCTTTAACCCAGCTCTCTAAGCTTCAACCCAACCTGTCATGTTTCGGGTGTCGAAGTGAGCAAACGCGTCGCTTTTTTGTCGGACAAGTTTACCACAATGTTTTACATGCAATTTTTAAACATTGTGCCAAAAATGACAAGGAATGTTTCCATTAAAATAAGACATGGTGACTCTATGACTGTTTGATTGAGAATATGGGAAAAGAAGAAATTATGTTAGGTTTGCTAAGTTGAAATTAAAGAAAGTAATTGACAAAGCTTTTCACATTGAGGAAATTTCGAAGATTGGACGACAGTAATAGTGTGGTAAAACTGAATCCATAACAACAGATTTAATTCTAATAAAACAAAAATCATTTTATAACATTTTGTATAAATCGGATAAGTTTGGCAGTTCAGATGATGTTTATTTTAAAGGCAAAACCATAGTTTTAAGTTTACCTAATTTTTTTACTTAAATTTAATTTTAAGTCCTCGAAATATCTTGAATAACATGTAACATGAGTTACCAAAATCTATGTAACATGAGTGAACACTATTTAATTCTTTAAAAAATGTGTGTTTCTAAAATCATAATTGTGGCTGATTTCCAAAATTAAGACATTTAATTACAACGGATTCGATGTTTAATATTTTTATTTTAAAGAACCTAAATTTTATGGGGTACATACTAACCTAAAATCTAATGTCGCCAAAGGTAATACTGGTCAAATATTTTACATGCTTTTAAAATAAATGACCTTGCATGACATTTAAATAGCATGTAAAATATTTGACCGGTCGGTGAAGCCCTAACGAGACTTGGGCGCCTATGTGCTGGACCTTTATGGTTACAGTCACAAAACCATAAGGCTCAAAATTGTCATGTTTCGGAGTAACGGACTGCGACTGTAACCCTTACTATTTTTGGCGCGCAATGTTTAAAAAATTGCATATAAAAATTCGAGATAAAACTTGTCCGACAAAAAGTGACGCGTTTGCCCTGTCCGACACCCGAAACATTTAAAAATTGACAGGCTGAGTTTAAGCGCCATTTTCTTATATGGCGGTATGAATATTTGTGAAAGACTCGTCAAATGGAACCCTTCTAAATAGGATTTAAAAGAGTTATTACCATGAAGTCAACTTCTTTGCTGGCCCAAGCACTTCTACCTATTTAAGAGATAATTATTCGAAACAAAATGTCACTCTACATAAATTACTCATCACAATTAAAATAAAGAAATAAAAATAACCATACATTCTTCCCGATAGCACAGTGAACAGAGTCTTTGATCTCTAACCCAGAAGGTCCGGGTTCGATACCAAGCGTCAGCCGCCAGCAGAGAACGGAAAGTGTGAGAAGCGCTGCCTTTGATCTTTATGGTGGCATAAAAGCATTTGTATTTTAAAATCAGGCCGCTGAAAATACGTGAGCAAAAAACCATGCCGCTGCCGCTCAAAACGAACAAATATTGTGAACACCTAGTATAAAAAAAAGTATACATTTTGGGAATTTTAAAAAATATACATTTTTGGAAATTTTAAAATAAGTATACATTTTAATTAGTTTACTTAACATTGGCAAATTTGATACATAAAAATATACGTGAGGTGTCAAGGTCTTAAAAGTATAAATTAAACAATTTTCTAGGTTACTCTTATAATAATAAAATAAAAACATTAAACAAACTGGGTAGCGTAGAAATGCAAAACAAACACTGGAAAATTTGATATTTAAAGAAGAGAGAAAGAAATTAAAAGGGATTGTTTATCAGAAAAGAAGGAGTTAGTGTAGTCAAGCATAAAGTTAAAGTTTTAGTTCAGCCCCGTACGGGCTACCCCGAGTGGGTATGCCCGTACCAAATTAAGTTAATTCAATAAGTTAAGTTGGTCCTAAAAAATGTGAAGTCAGTTTTGATGGTCCACCGGTCTCATGGTTCCATATGGTACATTTGCCCAGTGACGTAAAGTGACCCTATATATGTATTGAAAATCTACGTCACAATATTATGCGCGGATTTAAAACGCCGTTTATTACAAAATATTGCAGCCAATACCGGCTACCAGTACAGAAATTTGATACTTTTCGCTCGACGATTCAGCTTGTTATCGTAGCCGAGGCATTAAACTATTTGTTTTTAAAATATTTTAGCATCTTCTTTTCAGTCTAAACCTAATACATTAATATCCATGGATTTAGTATATACTTTAATACTTTGAAAATATAAGCACCAAAGTTTTAGATACCTAATTTGTATTTCCTTTTATTAAGGTTAAAACCTTATACATAGTGTTTCGAACAATAGAAACTACAAATAAAGTTATTACTATTACAACCTGCTCAAATAAAATGTTCGTGGACAGTCTTAAGATAAAAAAAAAGATATAGTGCATTTAAAAATAATTTAAAACTAGGTATATAATAAAAATGTTCATTGTGTAAAAAAAATAAATATACAGGCCGTTTTAAAACAAATGCAATACATTTTAGGTCGTGATTTCTTGTTCAAAATATAGGTTAGTTGAATAAAGGTTAGGAAAAGTCAATCATTAGAGAATTATCGCAAAAAAAATATTGTAAAAATAAAAGACTTTTGTACTTCACCATCAAATATACAAATATTACAAACGCCTAAGTAACAGCAAAAAAAAAAATTTTATAAAATAAATATGCCCGCCCGGCAAGTTGTGACTGTTAGTTGTGAAATTTAATTTTTTTATTTTTAATCGACAAGTTTATTAAAAAAATACACGAGATAAAAAAAAGTTTATGAATAAACTAAGCTATTTATTTTTTAGGTCGTTGCGTAAAGTTTCTTCTTTTAATTAAGTAAACAAAGACGATAGGGGTAGTCTATTTCCACCTTCTCATTAATTCTAAAGAAATTCAAAAGGTGTATTTTTACATCGACAATATTTCCTTATAATTTCATTATTCTAGCGATTTGTTTTGAAACACCCTGTATAATGACAGAAAAAAGGCCATGTGACAATAATTTTTTACTAGTTTCCTAACCTAAACAATCTGCCATATGAATAAAAATAGGTAAACACTAACATAAGCATAAGGTAGAAGCAAAAGTAAATGCTTAGAGAAAAAGGTAAAAGTAAAAGCAATTGCTTCATTCAATATGAATAATCATTACCTTATACTTGCAAGTAAATACTTCATTAAAACGAGTAAATGCTCATTTTTAAAGTGTTAGAAATTCGTAGGCATCCGGGGTTCTTACAGGTGGTTCCCCCTATAAGTTATTTACCTTTAAGATAAAAAAATAAAAATTGGTTAGTCGTTATTTAATATAATTGTGGATCCATTAATGTATTTACGTGTTTTTTATTACTTTCGATTTAACCGAAAATGACCGTTACTTTCAAATTTTAAGTGGCACCACCGGTATATTTTATCTTATTTCAATAGAATATGACATTTTGAATAAAATTACACTTTTCATGTCACTTTTTGACACTTCGGCTGTCAAAGGTTGTTTTTTTTACTTCATTCTAGAGTGCCATGATTAAGCTTCAACCATTACAACGGTTTATTTCAAGTCAAGTGGCCATGGACAAATTAAATTAATCGTCTTTAGTTTTTAGGACTTTTTAACGGTCGAGTTAAAGTTTGCAAAATTTTATTTATGGTCAACACTTATTTTTTTCAAATGGAACGAGGGGCCTCGTTACCATAACCTAACTAATGTTTTTTTGCGAATATTATATTATTCTGTAGAAAAATCGTTCTCGGAATATGTGGTTCTGAGCTAACCACTCCACTGTGTAAAAAAACGAACGAAACTTCTAACAGTGACAGCTCTGATCCTACTAAATAGCATAACTTTTTTGCATTTGTAAACAAATGGTCGACTTCATTCATACTGGGTTAGTAACAAGTACTGTAACTCTTAAATATTTTTAAAACCTCTAAAGCTACATTTACCAAATTTAGTATCTGGAAGGTATCGGACATAAAGAATTTAATAGTAATATCTGCACTGTTGCCAGATTTTCCTGTTTTCTGCTACACGTATCGTTTTCGTTTTTTAAACGAAATGTCTCATTTATTTTTATTGCAATACATTTCGCGGGCTAAATTTAACAAGTTCACTAGCTGCTAAGATATGACAACACCACATTTTGGGTAAAAATTTCAGATGCGCTCAAATATCTTTAAAACTACTTAAGCTGCGTTTACGAATTTTGACATTTAGTGTTTCTGAGCAAGTAGAATTAAACAGTGATACTGTCATTGTTGCCAAGTTTTCCAGTTTTGCGCTACATGTATTATTTTTCCTATTTTAAATTAAATGCCCCATTTATTTTAAATGCAATAAAAGGAGTGTACCAACTTTAGTAAAATTCCAAATTTTCCAAATTTAACCTTTACGAGTTACCGAGATATAACAACCCTGCGACTCAATTAAAATTTGGCAACAATGTTGATATCACTGATCAATAAGGCATGCCAAAACACACCTAAATATCAAATTTTGTAAGCATAGCTTTAGCGGTTTTAAAGATATTTAATCCCTAAATTACTTTTTGCTGAAGGTGTAGTGTATCATATCTTAACAACTAATAGAGACAAAATCTTGAAAATCTGGAAACTTACCAAATTTCATCCGTCCATTTCAATGCAACAAAAATAAATGGGGCATTCCATTCAAAAAACTGTAAAAAATATGTGTAGCAAAAATCTGGTAAATGTGGCAACAGTGCCGATTTCACTATTTAATTTCACATATTTCAAACACCTTAGATACCAAATTTTGTAAATGTAGCTTTAGCGGTTTTAAAGATATTTAAAAAGTTGCGGTACTTTTTACTAACACAGGACGTTTGAAGTAAATCCTTCTATATCATGAGCATTTGCTTATACTTTTTTAAGCAAAAGCATTTACTTACAATTTTATTTATACTCCGTAAAACATTTACTTTAAATTTTGTAAGTATAAGCATTTGCTTCGTGTTCATATGGTCCAATGTGATGCTACCGAATGGCAGCATCACTTTTCTATAAGTAAATACTCGCACTTGTAAGCAAATGCTCGATTTTATTCATACGTTTGAAGTAAATCCTTCTATATTTTTATAGCTTATAAGCAAAAGCATTGGCTTCTTTTTAGTCATATGGCCCAATGCTTCATATTAATAAAACAGAAGCAAATGCTTGTGCTTAGTTGTTTTGAGATGAAACACATTTAGTCTTAATGCAGCAAAAAGAGACGGAGTTGAAGTATAAGCATTGAAGTATAAGCATTTGCTGTCACTTTATTCATACGACTGATTATTACTAATTACTAAAGTTTAAACTATGAGGTATACATTAAGTGACAATATAGGGTTCTTCATTCAATTTTCGTGACACCATGGGACATTAGCTTTATTAATTTTTCCCTATTTATACAGTGTGGTTATAATTTGGCACTCCACCTCCGTATTTTATTACAAGTTACGAAAGAAAGATCAAAAGTTGTAGGGACTTGACGTTGATGCGGCGCATTATGCTTCTTACCGGGCACGTGTATGACGTGTCAATTTCATACAACGTGCTCCAGGCACGCGATATTTTTTTGATGCCTTTCTGTTGCTTTGTGGTTAGGTAGTCAATCTCGCTATTACTTCTTCAACTCCTCGAAATGGCAGGCAAATCTCAAAACTGACATGCCTTGGTACTTGGCAGGCTCTAATTCAACAGTAAAAGCACAGGATGTAATTGGATTGGTTTGAAAGGTTACAGACGGTCATGCAAAACTGTCACCTTTGGGATGAGGTGTCATGGTTAGATTTGCTAGGTAAATCATTTTTGTTTTAATACCTTAATAAAGCAAATTTAAAAAAAAAATAGATTTAACTAACCAGAACTTACCATGACCTCTCCGATGATAGATCGAAATGAGCTAGTTTGCGTCAACCGTGTGAAGGGGTCTCAAAAACCTATTAATCAAACTACACGTCCCCGTGCGCTTATCACTGTAGTATAAAATCGATTTGACTGCGGGGGAATGGCTTGCAGTGCCAAACCAGGTCTCAAAAGCTATTAGACGTGCATTAATGGCACATATAGTCCCTGGAGATCGGTACTCATTGGTACTACTATTATCGGAGTAACACAACTGGAGTTGTAAGTGGGCCCATCTCATAGGGTCCGTAAATATGTCGGTCTGGGAAATATAATAAGATAGATAGTAACATTTGTCCTCATTTCTCAGGCTCTAGGTTTTAAAGCTTGTCAAAAGTGCACAAACTAATCAATTTTTTAATTGTTAATATTTTGAAAACAGCTGATGAGGGGTATAGGATATTTTTACTTGAAAATATCTAAAATTATTCCGTAGAAAACAAAAATGGGATATGATGTGTTCCATTTTAAAAACTGCTTGTCATGAAATATCAAGTTTCAGTATTGTCTGCTTGTCTGTTTTGCTACATAATTCTGATGATTAGCATAAAACGAGACAACTGAATTTACATTTAATTACACTTACCTTCTAACTGCAACCCGAGAAGTATACCGATGGATCGAAATCTATGAGAAAACCATGTTTATAGACAAATATACTTTAATTTTTGAAGCAATAAATCTTTTGTCTTTATCCTGCCTTCCAGTTTTAATGTTTATGATTCATACAGGGTGTGTCGAAATCGCGTCACGGATTTCTTGTGGCGATTTCCGCACGAAAAAATAATGCAACAAACTCTCTATAATTTTTTTCGAAAACTCAAAATTAACGGATGATACAGTGATGTTGAAGAAAGATGCAGCCTTCTCTTTTCTTTGCTATTATTATGCTTCTAATTAACCTTTTCAGCGTTAGAGAAGACATCAGATTTTCAGCCAGCCTGCATACATACCACTGGTCACTTAGACTCTTTGCATTTGGCCTCCATTGACTGATGCTGAATAACAATGCTAGTAAATGCCCTGCCCCATTCCTTCACTCTAGAAATCACTTAGAATGTTTGTTTCCGGTCATTTGATAAATTTGACATGAAATTAATAAATGATCCCCGCATCTTCGTTACTTTGAGCTAAACCCGTAGAGTTTGTTTCATTGATTTTTTCGTGTAGAACTGCCTCCGAAAATGCTGACGCATAATTTCCGGGACACCTCAGGCCATTGTTCATATTTTTGAGGATCTCAGATTTACCTAAATTTGATAATACGCAGAAAAATAATAACCTATAAGTTTCAATCAATTATAAAAAATTGCCGCAGTATATTCTGGTTTGTTTGTTTTTAACACTGAATACGTCAACCAAACTTTGGGGAGATTAACGCTCAGAAGTGAAATGAGACACTGAGCAAACGTTCTATGTCTAGTTAGGTAAACCTACAACTATAAAATTAATTTTATCATACTATGCTCAAAATAAGATTTATATTTATATTTATTTATAATATAATAGCTTTGCTTCTGGCTTATGAATAATAAAACATTGCTTTAGCTGATCATGCCGCCAACTCAACAGGCACCTCATCATGAGACTCTAACTTGGCACACGTTCATAGCCGATGTGACCGCATACGTCAACGCACCTATTTTAGTGGTAAATACTTGGGCAGGTACGGCCTGGTAGTGAGGTGTTGTGTCAAATAACAACTAATATCTTTGTACATATTATAATAGACCAGAACAAAAGTTATGTGAATTATACCTTAAACCTTCCTTAAATACATGCTAATTCTGAGTGGGTGATTCTTGGACTAATTTGAAGCCAAAAACTTCCTATGGACATATGTCCTAAACGTCTTAACTTTTGAGATACAAAAGTGTTAAAATTTCCAAAAAAAATTAAATATCCTGACTATCCTTAAACCAATTTTGTTTTAATTTGGCACTAATATTAATAACATTAAGGAGGTAAATTATCACTAAGTTAATTACATTTAATAAGTCCAGTGGCGCCTCGAGGAGGCAACTGAAGGAATATTTATAACAAAAAACGGTACGCCACTGACTGTGTAAAATGTTTGTGCTATATGTAGATTAAGCAAATTACAATAAAACTTTTATATCTTTTTAATTTTTTCCGTATCTTGTTTAGTTTAAAACGAAAAAAAAAATAAAACTCACTTAATCGCATATTTTTTGACCATAAAAGAAGCATTGTGGGATATTTTTTTAATTAGGTTTTATAATTTTCATTAGCAATTATGTAATAAAAATAATAAATACCTATTTAAATAAAGTTTATATCCAGTATAACAGTTTTTACTAAAATAAGTGTTTTCGAATTTTTTTTTTTATTTTTGAAAATCTTAACACCCTGTATAGGATGTTAGGTACCTAATTCCCTTCAGAAAATTTGCGGCTGTATTCCCGAGCCAATTTCATAAAAAAATATGCTTGAAAATGCTTTGTTTTTTAAGATCGGTTATTTAATATTATCTTAAATATTCCCTATTCGATTTTAGTAAAACTTGGCTGTAGTATTGGTTGTAATAGGAAGTTAATATATCCCTAACTAAATTTTAAAAAGTAAAACCTTGGTGTCGTGGAGACGCATTTTAGCTAATATTTTTTTTTTTTTTTTTAATTGTACGCCACTTACTTTTCTTGCAATTTAGTATATATTTTTTCTGGATGAACAATCATAACTTCTTCTGTTTTTCAAGATCTTTACGAAGCTTGTTTAGTTTCCAACAAACCCCTAAATTGTCATATTTTTCAACGATAAAAAGACCTATTAGGGCAATTGTTTATTTTAAAAATAAAGTATTATAATTTATTTTCTTCTTGCAAACGGAAAATTTGAGAAACCACATTTATATTAAAATTGTTTTATAAAATTGGGCTTAGAAATACGCCCTGAAAATTTTTTGTTTACAAATATCATTACTTTAAATGTACTCGTTGGCCCAGATTTAACAATAGCATTACATGTATTACTTACTTGAATACGTTAAAATACTAATTTTCTGTTGTAATAAACAATAGATTTTTTCAGTATTTAGTCAAATTAAGACATGTGTACTTTTTTTCATACCCTATTTTCTACCCAATAACAATAATAAATAACTATAACCGCATTTAATACAAAGTAATATATTTTCCACCATTCCACAGGTTTAAAAAAATCCCTTTAAACAAAAGTTAGGAAGGACTGAACACAAAAGCAAAAAATTAAGAAAAACGCTGCAGCGAGCAAACGACACGAGCAAATTGTGTTTTTGAACAAAAATGACTTGATATTTGAACCACGCAAACGGAGGTCACTTTTTGTATAAAAAAATACAGAAATTTTAAGTTTCGTCGAATTTGGGCCACCCTAGTACTTAAAAAATCTTTTTAAAATGGTTATTTCTTTAATTACAACAATTTTTTTAATAATATTTAAATTCTCAAAAACATACACCACTTAACATAAATATTAAAAATGGTATTAAAAGCAATGGGGCACCTCTACCTATTCTTGTTTGCCTTACAGTTTTTAAAAGCTCTAGACTAAATAAAAACCATAAGAAAAATAAAAAGTTAGCAACAGGTACATACTCTGAAGTCATACGAAATGTCAAAGATTGTGAGAAAAATATCTTCTTCTGAGGTCGGACGGCGTAGAACGCCTCAATCACGCCCACTATAGTGTATTGTTTCTTTAGTCTGTGACCTAATCTAAGGACATCGAAGTGCTAGGCGAGCTTCTATCCTTGGTTCTGCTCTTTTTCTTTGACTTATCCCGTTTTTAGATGTCCCCCTCAGCTGGAGACGCGCTGTTAGAGCGTCGATCTTGAAAGATGGAGCATGTCCCGAAGATTTGTTAGTTCATCATCATCTCCTTATAGAAAAACGTATTAGGGAAACATTACCCATATCCCATGAGGATAACTTAACATTATATACATTAAAAAAGATAATAAGAAGAAAAGTTAAAGAATTAAACTCTTCAGTCTAATATAAGTATTTAGTTGAAGGAGGTGGGTAAAGATCAGCCCTTTTTCGCCCATCATAATCACAAAATTACGAATTTAAAATTAATTTATTATATCTATAAGAAGTTTAGGTATTGGCCTATACATTTTTCAGAAGTACCCAGTATAAAAAATAAATAGCAAGTCACATAAAACAGCCATCAAATTTTAATAAGAACTTTTAATTTTTGTGACTATCATGGGCCAAAAAGAGCTGATCTGTACCACTTTCTTTATCTATTAATGAGAAAGTATTTAATTAGTGGCTTAGCTAGCTCAGCACAGGCCCTGGGGCATAATACTGAAGTAGGGCTTTAAATACAATGGCAAGGAAATAAAATACATCGATTAAATGAGGCCCAAAAAAGTGACAATCAAAAAAAAAAGTTACCACCTATGTTCATCTTACATTTGTCTTGTTCTGCTTAGTTATTTTCTTAACGAGGCTGAAGAAAAGTAACAACCAAAGAAAAATATTCACCTCTCTCTCCCTACATTGATCATACATTTGTCTTGTTCTGCTTAGTTATTTTCTTAACGAGGCCCAACAAAAATGACAAAAAAGGGTCTGGACCTCTTTTCACCTAATTTCATATCATTTCCACTACTAAACCCGGGAACCCCTTTCAACTTCAAAGAGGCCCCTAAACTTGAGGGCCCCGGGACACTGCCCCGCGTAGCCCCATAGGAGACTACGCCACTGTATTTAATAATATTTTCAAAAGGCTACAGACCATGCATTTATCGTTTCGACAGATATACAGTGTGAGCCAAATTAAACTTGCACACTTTTTAACTAATAATAACTTTAAATATGTTGCGCCTATCTTTTTTATTTTTAAAGGGCTAATAAGTAGATATGTTTTCTCTAGGTTTGCCAATTTTAATCAAATAAAAGCAAAAAAATTATATACAATTCGGCTAATACGTTTATTTTTAATTAATTTACTATTAAGTTTGGTCAGCATCCATCTCAGTAACCATGGTAACTCTCACATCTTTAATTTTCAAAGGACACTAAAAAAATATTTTTAAAATCCAAAGAAATGCATGCTTTATGGAGAGCATTAGTTATCAAAAATAATTATAATTCCTAAATCCTTCAATTGTTCACAAATACGCTTTTGTTGTCTAAATCTATTTGACCAAAATAAGCAAACCTAGAGAAAACATATCTACCTATTAGCCCTTTAAAAATAAAAAGAAATCCGCAACATGCTAAAAAGTTATCATTACTTAAAAAGTGTGCAAGTTTAATTTGGCCCACCCTGTATAGGCACTATTACATACAATCGGTGCAACAATACAAAATGCTCACATACACATTCAATCTGTAACAAATCTTGCTGAACGACAACGATACAAATTATGTAATTATCATTTCGACGATAGAATCTACTTGACTTGGTACAATTTGTCGAAAGACAAGTTGCATAGTCTGTGGCCCGTTTTAGATATTTTAATTATCTGTATAATATATGTGGCCCTAATACTAGAATTTAGTACTATTTGAGTAAGAAAAAATATGTTAATAATCAGTTGACTCAGGAAATCTAGACCTACATCAAAAATTTAAAAGTTTGTTCACGGCCAATCAAGATGAGATTTTACCATTAGTTTTTTACCCTTACCTTCAATATCCACATTGAGAGACTCTACAGGTTCTGGTTCTAAATTCTTTGGAGTACCTAGACAAAGAAAAACCTATTCTTAATATTGTAACTATTATCATTACCAAACACAAATTAATATTTATTTATGGTACTATTTAAATTAACTTACTTTACAAAAGAAAAAGCAGTATTTATGGCGTGCTGAAACACCACATTTTCTGCGTCGTGAAGGGACCTATATTAAATACAATAGTTTAATTTTTCCTAGCAAATATTTTAAGTTAACAAAACAAAATTTAAAATATTAAACTTTAAAAGAGAATTTCATAATAAAAACAATATAAACGGGAAATTAAACTTTAATTAAAATAATATTATATAAAAACTTTATACAATAAATATTGCACAAAAGCCCAACACCAAAATGAAAATCTTCATCCTCATTTACCTCTGTTCTTTTACCGCCATTTTTATCCTTTTTCCTATTTCTTTCTTTCACTTGAATTCCAATCTACGTCATCATCGTCATCACTAGAATTCACATATAAGACGAAGTATCCGTTTTATCTTTGTTATGGTACTTCTTTGGGTACACGCCAAAATTAAATTAAAAGTACTAAAAAACCAAAAAAATTTAAACAAGTAAAAAGATAATTAAAAATCGACGTTTCGGTGGCAAATCTGCCACCGTTGTCAAGACAAACAACAATAAAATAATAAAAATGAAAACTTACTATTATTCAGGCTTTAAAATTCAAATTTTTTATGTTTTCTCTGGATATTCTGAAAATTTTGACATTAAATGTCAAAACATGTTTATTTGGTTATAGTGTCATGGTGACATAGATAACTGGTTGCTGGTGTATTGATTGTTTATTTTAAAAAAGGTGAATGGTTAGTTAATTTTTAGTCTTCCCTGAAAGATACTTCAGTATCAAGCAAAGGCAACCAAGTGTTTATTTAAATTAACTGAAAGTGATGCTACACAATTATCTTTATTTAATAATATATACGCACTTTCTTTGATTTTGCGTTTTTAGAACACAGTTTCCTTTGCTAAAATGCTTGAAGCATCCCAGTTTATTCTATGATTGTTATCAAATTTATTTTTACCATACATTCCCGGACTATCAAATAAAATTCAACGAATAGGGCATAAATTTAATATTCGCACAATCTTTAAAACACAAAACTTTCAATCAGATCTCAGTGCTCACCCATATGCCTTAAAAACAAAACCATACAACTTAAATGAAAATACAAAAATGTCATTTATAAATACCTTGCGAATGCAATAAGTTTTATAGGTGAAACTTGTAGACCATTAATAAACATAAAGAACACAGATCATACATTAAAAACACAGAATTTCATAAATCAAAAATCTGCCAACACGCATTTTTGATAACAATCATAGAGAATAAACTGGGATGCTTCGAGCATTTTAGCAAAGGAAACTTGTCCTAAAAACGCAAAATCAAAGAAAGTGCGTATATATTGTTAAATAAAGATAATTGTGTAGCATCAATTTCAGTTAATTTAAATAACACTTGGTTGCCTTTGCTTGATGACTAGATATCTCTTCGGGAGAGACTAAAAATTAACTAACTATTCACCTTTGCATAGTAAAATAAACTAATCCAATACACCAGCTACCAGCTATCTATGTCACCCATGTATTGGGATATTAGCTTTGTTCGCGGGTTTGATTCTGAACCGGTTCTGGGACTATTCGCATGCGCAGTGAAAAAGCAGCGTTCGCGGTTAGTAAAATCCTGAATTTTTAGTAACAGTTCTTGTGTTCGCGGGTTACAATGGAATCAGTTCGTTACCGGTTCGTAACCTGATTAGCAGTCCTGGGATTTTTGTTGGAACTAAAAGTTCAGTTCGGAATTTCATGCGCATTGTCGACATGGTCAGCTGTTTTTCTGTTTTTGTGGTACGAAATAAACCGTTGTATTAACAGTTTATTTGTTTCTGCCACTTTTTATGCGGAGTTAATATACCTGTTGAATATATTTTTATATTTTTGTGATTCTGAGCGTATATAAACAAAGGATTTTTAATTGTATTCCGTATGAATGTATGTATGCAATAAAATAAATAAAGATTTAATTAAAAAATATAGACAATATTACAAGATTTTACCATTTCTTGTTGTTTGAATTTTATCTTTAGTTAAATACACATACTTATGTTAAAAACGAGAGGAGGCAGGGAATCCCTCGTCTTCCGCCGAGAGACCTCGAGTGGCTTTCGACAGTATAACAATTTACCTTTGTTTGATTTAAATTTTTTTGTGTAGTATCCAATTTAACCATGAAAAATCCTAACCAAAGGCTAGGTTAGAATACATCATCCTCAGCTGTATAGAAAATCGTTTCGCGGTAAATAAAAATTCCAGACTAATAAATAACTAGACATGCGCTTTAAAACAATTCTAAACCAGTTCGGTTCTGGTTCAGAATCGGTTCATTACCCAGACCCACCGAACAAAGCTATTGAAAGCTATAAAGAAAGATGTTTAAATGGGAAACGTTGTGGGCCATTCAATGGTTAATCTAATGCCGTTTTTTTATGACGGCCATGTCTTTGTTTGGTTTTGTGTTATTTTGAAAATGAGTGAAAAATGTACATTTTAGAAAAAGTGCTGTAGTTTTTTTATTTCAAATAATTTTTGGAATCTGTAAAAAATATTAGGGCAAATTTTTAGAGCAATGCATTACTGTATTCAGATTTTAATTTTGACGTTTCTTGGTTTGGACGCGCCATCATCAACTTTCGTTTTCTCTGCGGCCGCCATTTTGTTTTTTTTTGCACATTTTTTTTTCCATTTAAAATGATGTATAACACTTTATAGGTATTTTTGTTTTTTTATGTCCAAAATCGTCAAATGAACTTTTTGTCCGAGTTGGCCATGACTGCCAGGAAGCCATTAGGTCTAAAACAATTTTCATTCAATTTTCAATAAGGAACTTTGTTGGGAAAAAAGGTAATGCAAGTTTATAGTTAACTTCTTATAAACTGATGTATATTGAATGATGTGAATATTTACCTTGTGTGCATAGGCATATTAAAATATGTGTTAATTATATCAAGCTCTTAACTTTATGCCAGAAATAGGTGTATGTGCTCAAAAACATTTTGTTTTTAATATTTATTATCCATAAAATATAAAAACCTAATTTATAGGCTCCAAATTGTCACGAACACAATTATAAAACTAAATTATGCTTACATACTGATGTATGTACTAGTTTCTAAAAAAAAAAATGTTCTCTCCACTTATTCCTGAGTAAAGTAAAAATTTAATTGCATATGGTGGTTTAACCAAATCCGAGAAGAAAATATTAGTTTTAAAAAATAATATGAATAATACGAACAAACATTCAAAAATATTTTGCAAATTGTGAGATAACCCGATTTTTTATCATACATAAGCTGCAAAGAGTAAGTTTTTTTAAAATATTAGTTTTTAAGATAACTATAGTAATTAAAAAAAAATAGCAAAAAACATGCTATAATTTAAAAAAGTATATTGGTACTAATTGTAGAGAACATTTTTTTCACAGATTAATACGCACGTAAAATTTGGTTTTTATTTGTGTTTGTGCCAATTAAAAGATATAATAATAAATTTGGTTTTTGTATGTTATGGATAATAAAATTTAAAAAAAAATGTTGTTTGGAGCACTTAAACCTATTTCTGGCAGAACGGCAAAGGGGTACATCAGTTTATAAAGTTAAGAAATAAACTTGCATTACCTTTCCTAACAAAGGTCCTTATGTCTTCCGCAGTCATGGCCAACTCAGACAAAAAGTTATTTTTGACATAAAAATGAAAAGTACCTATAAAGTGTTCTACATCATTTAAAAAAAAAAAAATGTTTTTAAAAATTGGCAAAAAAAACCAAATGGCCGCCATAAGAAAAACAAAAGTTGATAATGGATATCTCAAAACTGAAACGTCAAAATTAAAATCTGAATACAGTAATGCATTCCTCTTAAAAAGTTGCCCCAATATTGTTTTTACAGATTTCATAAATTATTTGAAAAAATACAGCACTTTTTTAAAATGCATATTTTCAGTTTTTTCAAAATAACTCAAAAACCAAACGAGATACGACCGTCATGAAAATGGCATTGAATTAACCATTGATTGGACCACAACTTTCCCTTTTTAACTATCTTTCAATCTCTTATAGTTTCCAATATCCCAATACATTCCCTACCACTTTGCGCACTCGCGGAGCTCGGACAACAACTTTCAGCCGCGGTCGTACAAGTGCTTTACGCCTGAGGTACAAACAATATTTTTTGTATGACTGAAATTAATATACAAGCATTCTCTGTAGTTAGGAGAAAATTTCCCAGCTTTTAATGTTTCAAATTGTAATTCGTATACCTTTAATATATTTTTACTTAAATAAATTGTTGTTGTACCAAAAAAAAATGGGGCATTATTTAATTTTATTATTGTTATATAAATTTTTTAAATGCGGGCGTTTTTGAAACTTTTTTGCCCTAGGACGTAAGAGTGTTATTTTACGCCCTTATTTACGAATCCGGGCGTTTTTGATACTCTTTTGCCCTAGGGCGTAAAATGCAATTTTACGCCCTCAAATGGGGGCGTAAAATTGTATTTTACGCCCGGTCGTACAAAAAGTAAATTAATTGTTATCCAGTATTTTATTAAGATTGAATAAATTTTTATTCCAATTCCAAAAATATTGATAATATTAATAGATTCATCAAAAATCCTTTTTCAAAAAGTGCTTGTCTAAAAAGGGTTGCCATTTAAACAATAATAGTTAGTCTAAGTTTATCTAACTGTTTTATTCCTTTCTCTCATACTAGTCACTAAAACTTGGCAATTGTATTTTTCTGACATTACCTGAAGTCTTTAAACAAGCATCCAATCATAGCCACCTAGATTCAATACTAAAAGACACAAAACTTTTATAAAATATCACATTCTGATTCAAAATTGTCTCAGAAATCTACAAATGATAAAATATACGGGGTGTTTAATTTAAAAACACAAAATCAGGGCCATTTTCTGTTAAACCAGAAGTAACCAGAGAGTGTAAAATATGGGAAAACTTCCCTATTACTATAAATAATTAAAATTAAGCTTGCAACATTGTTAAAAAGCCCTCATTGGCATAATTTTGAACTAGTATAAGAGTTTATGACAATTGAAAGTCAAGTTTTTCCTGTTGTTTTGGCAGTTAATATAATGTTTTTTAAATAATTTTTATAATTTATTGAAAAAATGCAATAAAAAATACAAGCAGAATTAGTCTACAATTTGTGCTGAGTGTTTTGGTGGTTGCCATTATCGATTCTGTAAAAAAATTTACCATGAAGCAAAAGGTGCAATGTTGGATTTGTTATGCCTGCAGTTTAAGTGTAAATATACAAGAGCTTATATTTTGTCACTTTATATAAAATTATGCGGAATATTAGCTGGTAAATTCTCTTTGTTTTATTTAGGTTTTTGGACAATGATGCCTAATATTTGAAGTCTGAAATTTTATGCCTGGTTTTTAAAAGTTCTTTTGCTTCTAGCCGAGACACAAACCCAAAATTCTATATGTCTGTAAATATATTAAATATTTTCGACACTTTTGATCAAGATACCCAGTTTTATCAGCTGATTGACCAAATTGCAACACTGCTGCTCCTTAATTTGAATTTCCTATAACAGGTCCTATTTTAATATGTCTAATGTATGTCTATGTCTAATGCCTAATACTCTAGAAGGGAGGAGATAGACCTTGCTAATATATTTGTTAACACCCAGTATGTCAGGTATATCATTAAAATTAAAAAGCAAGCAAGGGGTAAGTAAATTAAAATTTCCATTAAAACTATGGTATATTACCCATACAAGCTTCCAAATGAGGTGCAAATCTAGACGCTGCCACTGCTCTATCACAGTTGGGACACACACAATCCTGATTCTTTTTCGTGGGAACATGCTGAAATACATCTGCTTCTGTTTGAATCCTCATCTCCACTATCTTCTAATTCTAAGCAATAGGCATTCGTTTTGTACTTTCTATGTATATCAAAAATTATTCCTAGAGTATACTGATCAACTAAATTATCAATAAATTTATCAATACAATTTCTTAATACTTGTTTGTCGCTCATCATATCTTGAAAGTCTTCAATCAAGTGTTCAAATAAATCAGTATTCTCGTCATGATCAATTAAATCTGATAGTTGTAAATCTGTTATAGGCTGCTGTTGTGACTGCTGCTGCAATTGGCGTTTTGACATAGTTTATTGCCAAAAATAATTTTTTGAATCTCCCGCCGTTTGCCGGTTCTAATTTCTAACCTTAAAATGAATCTTGGGAAAAACATAGGCTAAAAAAGAAAAAATCTTTGAAATTTAAATGCGTACTTATTCCTTAGTGTTTTTGTAATGAAAATATGTTTAGATTATTTTTCGATGGCAATTTTTTAAATATACTTTCACCAATTATTTATAAACAACTATTGTAACCAACACGAAGTTGGCTACGTATTGACACGACAGCGGTGTTGCCACACCTTTAATGCCAACGTCAAACACTATTTTAGTACTGTTTTTGAGTTAAAAAAATAAACAAATTACGTTTCATTCTTTTTTTCCGGTTTTTCTTCTAAATAATTTGCCGCCAGATTACACTACATTAGAATATCACTGGACTGTGACACTACCAGCGATTTACATTAAAAATATCAACACTCTTTAACTGCCTACTGCATCTCCGTGTTATTCCCATTCTCCATAAACACGTTGTTAAGGCCATTACTTAAAACAAGAAATAACAGTTAACAGACGTTTTTCTTATAAAGATATTTAAAATTTTTATGATTCCCAAAAGAAAAAGGCACTGTAAATTTATTAATTAAGTAGCTACAACTAGGTCAATTAAAAAAAGAATATGGAGAGAAGCCCTGCAGCTAAGCGACCAAAACTTAAAGGTATTTTGTTTAATTAAAAATTGAGACATTTCATGAAAAATTTATTTTTTAGAAGATACATTTGAAGATTTAAAAATACTTACTCAAGCTGTTGCTGATTTAAGAACAACAGCAAAAATGGTTAAAAACCAAATATATAATATAGAAGCAAATCAGAAAATTGAAAATTTAAATAAAATTGAATATGATCTTGGAATAATTGAGAATTATGAAGATAATGTTCCTGATGCAAATTTAGTAGTCCCAGATGCTAGATCTCTATCCAAAGAACATGTAAGTTGAAATATAATATTTTTACTAAATAATAGGTTACTAAATATAGATTAATAATAGGAATTGTTTTTTAAATAATTTTAGATTCTGCTAATAGGACGTTTTGGTAATAAACAGTGCAAAATTTGCAAATATAAATTCTTGTTACTACTTTAACAAAAAATTTTTTTTTGTTATATTTAGAATGTTCAAAAGGCTTTAAACATTATTACTAATGTACTGGGTGTCCTAACTAAAGTAAGATGGATTCGGATAATATAAATAACCTAAAATTTTGGATGCTTAAAAGGAAATGATAAGTTTTCGCAGACAACACACTCATGTGACTTATGGCTCTCGCCCATGGCTATTGCCACCAGAGCCAGAATGGTGCGAATATGTTGTTTTTAAAACTTGTTGTGCAATATACCATTTTGGGTCCAACAATTTACATGTCTCTCTTTAGCTAGTTATTCCCAAGCAGGTTCACAATATAGTTTAATATGAGTTGATGACAGTTTTTATGTGATATTACCAAGAATATTACTAATCTTAAAACTTTTCCCTTCTTTATTTAGAGACAGAAGTTACAAAAAGTGTCTGGACAACTTCAGCTACTAAAGATATTGGAACAAATGAAAAACTGTCCTATAGCTCAAGTAATTAACGAGATATGATGAATTTATATAAAAATAATACTAGTTTTGAATTTTTTTATGTGTATATATATTTTAAGATTAATGTCTTCACTAGAAAATCAATTAAAAAAATATATATAGTGTGAATCTTTTTAATTAATTTTTCATGTCAGATACTCAGATACACACTCTTAATGTTATTGTTAAAAAACTTAGGAAAACTAGTTGTATTATTATTGTATTTTTTATATTTTTATGTTGTAATATTTTACCATTTATTTTAAAAATTTAAAAATATTTACACTAAACCTTGTTCCTGAGTATTTGTCATCTACCTTCTAAGTATTTTACATTTTTGTAGATTATTTCTAAGCAATCAATCTTGGGCAGTAAGTTCTAAAAAAAAGTTTATTTTATTTAATTTACATAAAAATTAACTTATTGTTTTATTTTAAAACATACCATAAATAAAGGTACTAATTTAGGTACATCTTCACCTTCACCTTCTTTGTGAAGATCCTTTGGTTAACAATGTTAATAAATAAATTACTCTTTGCTAAAACCAAGTAATTGTAAACAAAGATATAAAAGTAATGAATTAGTGTGGTCTTACCCTAAATATCACCTCATTAATAAATACTTTTTGAATTCTTTCATATGGAATAAACATTGTACTTTGTCCTAAAAGGCTTTTTTCGATATTTGACATCCAAATCCTTTTATAATCAATACCTCTTCTAAAAACACATGTTTAGTCAGCATCTTAGTTTTAAAAAGGATATTTTATGGCTTACCTTCACTAATAAAAATAATGATTTGTAGAACAATGTTAAAAAAATGTAAGACTTAGAATTACTAGACATATATTTATGTCCAACATATTCATTATTACAGCTATGGCACATATACATAATATTAAAGCTCTACTTTTGTGAAAAAATGCTCTCGATTTATTTTTTATTGATATTTGTAAACAAGCATTACTTGTTCTCATATTCAAAATTAAGCTATTCCCATATATACTCCTAAATTTTGCATTATTTTTTTCTTTGATATTTATCCATGTCACATACATGTTTAAAAACTTTAATTATTCTAATTAATTTTCAAAAAGTAAATAAACCGAATCCAAATTTTGGAATAAAGTGACGTTTAAAAGTTGGGTTAAATTACCCATCATCCCCTAGTCAACGTTGCCAGGTTACAACTGTAAAATGTTTTACAGTGTTTTGGGAAAAATATAAACCAATAAACATAATGTTTAAATGTAGCTTTAAAATAAATTTATTTTCTGCTATTACATAATTTCTTAATTTTAAAAATGCAGTTACCGTGTTTATTAGATAATTTAATTAAAATATATTGATGAATATTAAATCATTTGGCAACAGCGATATCGAGGACGTTTAAGTGACGTAAGTAGGAAAATTAAATGAAAACTTTGAATTTTTCTTTTTTTTTAATAATAATTTAACCAAATTATAAATAATTTAAATGTACAATTCTAGTACCCTTATCAAATCATTTGGGTGGTAGAACAAACAATCAAAAACATTAAAATTAACAATAATAAGGTCTTAATTTTAAACATCGCGGGTTAAATGTGCGCAGTTGCCACGAGTTTAATTGCCCTTGTTGTGAACTCAAACTCCATCTGCGAGCGTTGTTGTGAATTCAATATGGCGATAACAATTTTGTGTTGTGCCTGTTGAAGAAAATAAAACGAATTTACTAAAGTTATTAGGTTAAAAATCGGAAGTATTATAGTGATTTTACTGTTTTTATTGTTATTGACATGTAAATTAATGAAATTCTAGGTATTTGCGTTGAATAGTAAAGCGTGATTCAAAGAGTAGTAAAAATTGTACACAAAGGTTGTGATTTATAATCCACTACAAACCTTACGTAGTTACCGTTTTTAAACGTTTATTATTTAATTCATAAGTAGTGTAACAATACATTAAAGCCGGTGATTCTGGTGTTTCCATTGGAAATAGTAAGTTGTCACAATATTATGTTTGTGCTTACCTTGATGCTTACATTATGTCATTTTTTGTGTTTTCATTACAGGCGGAATGTGGGAAATTTGCCAGTACAGTGAAAAAGATTAAAGAAATTTGCAGTCATGACTGATACAAGGCGAAGGGTGAAGTTATATGCACTGAATGCGGACCGTCAGTGGGATGATAGAGGTACAGGGCACGTTTCGTCTTCTTATGTTGATCGGTTAAAAGGAATATCTCTGTTAGTGCGCGCGGAAAGTGACGGTTCGTTGTTGTTAGAATCTAAAATACAACCTGACACTGCCTACCAAAAACAACAAGATACTCTCATTGTTTGGTCTGAGGGTGACAATTTTGACTTGGCACTTAGTTTTCAAGAGAAATTGGGCTGCGATGAAATCTGGGAGAAGATTTGCCAAGTGCAAGGAAAAGATCCATCAGTGGAGATCACACAGGTAATGTATTTAGACCACAATCTACAAAAATCAAATTATAAACGTGTGATAGAGGCTTTCTCTATTAGAAATTTAGAAAATGTTGATTCCTAAGTTAATTTTAGACTTATTGGGGACTTTGAATTGATCCTAGATTCATTATCATCATTTAAATTAATAGGTATTAAATCTGTATTATTTGGTACTTGATCTAGTAAACAATTTTTTTACCTTCACCTCTCTTAGACAAATCTTCCATGGGGCTAATATGATGTGTAGTCTTGGATTCAGGGATGATTATAGAACTTCTTTTAAGGATTTTAAGATATTAACCTCCCCCTTCCTCTATGGAGCTATAATAGTAGTAAGGGTATATTTATTGAAGCTTATGGAGATAGTTTGGTTCTAGGGCCTGGCAAATATACATTTTTTCAGTTGACCTTTTTAAAAAATAAAAAAATACATTGTCATTGATTTTTGGAAAAAAATTGGAGAAATTTGTATAATATAATTAATGATAGGATTTTAATAGTGTTGTTTAATAATGTAATTAAGTATTTGGAGTAAGTAGTATTTCCTGTTTCTAATTGAATTCTAATTTGGCCATGCTGCTTTAATAACAATATTTTACAATTTTCACTTTTGAACTATTAAGTAATTTATATTTAGCATTATGTACAAATAAGAGGTTTTAAAATTTTCTTGACTATACAGAAGTAGAAAATCAAGTACTAGATATTTTAAGAGTCTTAAAAAACTTTCTTCACAGATCTAAAAGGTTGATTAGTAAAAATATGGTATTTTTACAACTCTTTTATTAAAGAAGACATTATTTTTCTAAGTTGTCCAGTGAACCATTAGAGGGCTGTATATTGTACATTTGCCAATAAAAATTTCATATTAAAGCAGTTTTTTTGGAAACGGAACACCCTGTATGTTTTAAGAAATTCTATATCAAAAATATAACACACTATGTGAGAGGACCAGTTTCAAAGTATATCGAATAAAAAAATAAACAAAGAATCTATAAATTGAATAGAATAGAAAAACTCTTATTTCTTGATCATATTCAGGTATACAAATACATAAACATAAAAAGAAATCACGTCAACAAAAAAAGAGACTTTACAATTGTCTCTCTGTAAAGTCCTTCACACTGTAGGGTTCTATTTGTATTAAAAATTGTTTTACTTTTCTTTTAAAACACTTTAAAGTCGGTGCACTCTTAATATCATTTGGTAACTTATTGTAGAAACGAATGCCACTATAGTATGGTCCTCTTTCAAACAATGATAGGTGATGAATTGGGTAATTTACCTCTGTTGTACGTGTGTTGTACTATGGATTACTTTCTACCCTAAACTATTTCTATTTTTATAAAAACATTATTGTATCAAATATGTACAAACCATAAACGTAAGAATAGCCTTTTCTCTAAAGACATTTCTACAACTCTCATCATAACATTTTAAAAATTGTTCGCAATAAACGTTTTTGTGCTAACAAAGATATTTTGTATCTTGGAATTACAACCCCAAAAATAATTCCATATCTTGCTGTGGCCTGAAGTTTGCAAAATACAATGTCCTCAACGCAGTCTCTGAAATATATTTTGTTGTCAGTCTGATACCATTGAATATTGCATTCTTTTCTGTTTTACCACCTGTTATGGATGTATTCATGGCATAAAAGGGTTATTTATATTCAGCACTAAGAATTAAACTATTAGGGCATTTTATCTCACTACTAAATTAAAAGGTATAAATGGAGATAGTACACTTTGAAACTAGGCCCCTAATATGTCAATTATTGCTGGTTTTTGAGATATCAACAGCTTAGAAGAATGAACATCTGTTTGAATGTGGTAGACAATGATTCTTCATCAGTGATAGTAAAGGAATTAGGGACTTCCATTGTCTTTATTTATATCTATTACACAACGTTTCGGGCGGTCCTATCTCTGTCCATTTTCGAGTGTAAACTAAAGTAATTCCTACTACTGCTGGGTTTATATAGTCTGGTTGAGGATCTACCCATGACGGAGCTGGGGTGTGATCAAGCATGAGGCTGTTCACTTAAGACACCAGCATTGGCGCTCCAATGCTGCTGTCAGTATCAAAGGAAAAAATATTGTAATAACATGTTAGTAATTTCCTTCCATTTTAAGATTTGCTAATATGTACCTATGTCAGCAACTTAGTTTATTCTGGACACATATTTATTTCCTTGCCCTAAAAGAAGCAATGTCAATAATGGCTGGTTTTAGGTTAAGTAAGTAAATATGTATCTAAATTAACTAAGTAAATGCTTGACCCACTAGTAGTAGTTTTTATAGTGGGCTAATTATTAATTACATGTTACCATATAATTTGTGGCTTTATTACTGACAACATTATTAAAAAAAAGTTAGAACCAATATTTTTTTCTTCAGTTTTAACCATTCAAAGTATATCAACATGCTATGGATAAATTAAAAACCAGCAATAATTGACATATAGTGTGATATACATTTGTAATGTGAATTTAATTAAAAGTCAAAATTTGTTAAAATATACAGGCTGTTCCATTTTAAAACTTACTTAAGTATGAACATTTGTTTGAGACAACATGTATATTAACTAATACTGTCAATCAAATAGGTGTACTTAAATAAAGATTTTCTCATTTTTTATGTTAAGTTTATTTTTGTATCTTGAACATCAAAGATATTTCATGTACAAATAGAGTTTGGGACACTGAGTGGGACACCCTGTATATGACACTAATGACACTAATTTCCAAGGTTATTCCATTTGTTATAATATACATAAAAACGTAGCAATATTACTTCTAATATTAAACAAAAATAAAAAGAAACAACATAAATACATTTTTTTATCATTTTAGTGAAATATTTTTGTACAGGAGGTTCTCATTTTATATTTTGCTACCTACTTTTTTAACTATAACCAAGAAGGATAAGAAAAAAATCGTCCTGTATAACAGTTTCATAATTTTTTATCTGTTACCTTTAAGCATGAAGAGACAAATGAAAATCAAAAACTTAGAAAAATGAAGAGGTAAACTTTTTTTTTTTTAAATGGGGACATACATATTATGTCGCCATTAAAATGGTCTTTAAAAAGCTTTACAAAATACCACATTTGACATATTAAATCTGGGTATATTACATCTAAATTCTTCCTTACTGACCAATGCCATAGATACCCCAGTCATCTTAGTCAAGTTAAAGGGTCAATCTTCAGAATCCTCGCTGAATATCTGTACATACCTTTATTTTGGCACAACAACATTACTTCTCCTAAAAATCCCTATGATATCGTGTAAGGAACATAAATAAAGTCATAGTTAACCCTATTAAAATTGAATGAAGAAAAATATATTCTGCCATAATATACATATAATTTAATTATTGATTTGCATTAGCGTATAGTACATAAATGTGTATATTATTATTTTTAGTTTATTTGAATTTTGACTTAAAGAGGTAAAAAAAAGAATAAATTATTTCAGGACTCTCATGAGGGCTAAACTTCAGTAAAACATTATTGTTTTAGTTTAAATACTTTTAATAATTGTGATTGACTGTCAGTGTTATTGTGATGTAACTGTATTTTTTATTTTATTGAGTATAATGTTTAGAGAAAATTTTTAAATGTTTCTTGTCTAATTAATGTAAATGGACGTGTAAAAACACTTATGTAGTGTAATTATTACCAATAAATAAATAAAGAAAACGGATATTACACGAAGTATATTAAATATCTTATTTTTTTTTATAAACATTTCTAGCTTTTATCAAATTTTTTAGGCAACCTATTCGCGATAGATTTATTAACAAATTAAATTGATAAAAAATAGTTTTCATCCTGTAAGCAAGCCAATTCGCATACTGTTTCACTAACGTTACTAAATACAAAAGGTTAGACTAACGTAAACATGCATAATCACCATAAACATAAAGAAAAGAGGTTAGAACACTGAGTCGCAATCACAATCACTGTCAAGCGATCGCAGTCTGTAAACATGCATAATCACAATCAGCGTCCAGCGATCGCAGTCGCCGTTTAATGTTGTGGTTACGGGCAGCGCCACCTCTGCGAACTGCAAATATTAAAGAGTTATTTTTCACTGCTATCGCCAGGCGTAAGTAGCAAATACCAAAAATGATTTGTTAATAACCGGTGATTGGTAGCAGCGACTGCGATCGCAGTCACACCCCTACTTATTTCTTCCCAAAAGCCAATTCCCACTTTGGGGTATTCACCCGTGACGCATGCGTTGTCACCCATTAGCTGATTGTCGGGGTTTTTCAAGGACACGGGTAGGATCATATTTATGCACATACAAAATCACAACTTTAGGTAGTACCAACCGTTAATTTATGTAGGGAATTTTGTTAAAAAGTCGTCACCCATAGGGGAAAATTAGAACCAGTCCTAATTAGGCGGGTAAAAACGCACGAGTTTTAACCCCTTACCCATGACATGGTAGGTGTGAATCGTCAAAAAGTCGAAGACTTCTTTACCCAGGGTAAAAACCCTGGGTTAAAACCCCTAGGCGGGAATCGGTTATAACTCTTTGTATGTACAACATAAGATATATGTAGTACAACATAAAAATATATTTTTATGCCTTAATATTTTTTCCCTATTTCCCTAACCATTTAAAAATACAGTTTTGATAAGCAAATCTTTAACTGTAGCAAAAACAAAAGATTCACTAAAAATGTACTGTACAGGGTTTTTTTTGTTGGTATTATAGGGTACAGACTAAACGATAAGAGATACACAAAACCAAGATACGTGTCCCATCCCTTTTTTAGTGTTTAGTTTAATAGCGCAATTATATCTACGCTCACGTGTTTAGTTTAGAAGATACAGGATTGATTCTCAAAATTGGTCGATTTTTATTATGTCTTATTACTCGGAAGTTTATGGAGATAGAAAAGAAACCCTAATATAAAGAAGATTCTTCGCAACTTTTTACGTAATGTGAGAAGGGGTTTAGACATAAGCAAGCCGGGGATAGCTTTTGTCAGGGACGTGAGGGTGTGAGAATTACGAGTTCGGTTGGCAGTCTCTGTTTAAAGTTGGCAAAGCATTATCAGCTGATGACAGAGTCGTGCCTTGTCCAAGCTTTGTTTGGTAAAAACTGTGGAAATTTGCCATTTTCATTTTGGTTGTATATTTTGCAAGGATTTCCAGTTGTTAATGTTTTTGGTTAGTTTAGAGACTTCACATATTATTGGTTCGGACTCGTTTAATTTTAGAGATTTTGATAGTGTTTAGTCGAATAGTTTTCAGTCATTCGTGTTTTTATATACATATGATACTGATGAGTGTCCGCTAATTAATGGTACACAGAAAAACCACAGATTTCTTATGCGAAAATACCCATTTAGGATTTAAACAAACATACCTATATCCAAAAGTTAATGATAAAGAAGATACGGGGTGTTAGAGATATAATATTTTTATTCATGCATTTCGTAATTTCTGATATGTTTTAAACATTTTAATAAAACTCGGTATCCAGGAGTTTTTAGCTATCAGCTATTTATATCTGAGCAGTTGTAATTATAGCTAATAACGATGTTATTGAAGGTACATACTTTCGGGTGCACTGAACAACTAAAACGTGAATACCTTAAAAACGCGCTTGTCAAGACCGATTCTTGCTAAGTATACCTTTTTGTGCAGAAAGCATAGAGAAGCTTACTAGTTTACATACATACAGAGTAGTAACAAAAATTGGTAGTTTTAGAGAATTTTAAATAGTGTACCCATCGCCCTCTAGTCTACACACAAAAATTAATATTCGATCTGAAAAGCTAATGTTTAAAACCCTGAGATACCGTTTTATTAAGATATTTAAAAGGGGGAAACAATTATCGAAATAAATTTACTTTTTTCTTTTACTATGACACCCCCCGTATCTTCCTTATTATAAACTTTTGGATATTAGGTATGTTTGGTTAAATCTTAATATTTTGGCATAAGGAATCTGTGGTTTTTCTGTGTACCATTCATTAGCGGACACCTTGTATACAAAGTTTTTAAAATGGTTTTTGACTTACGGAACCATGGAAAATGTTTTGCTCTGGCCAGGTACCTCATCGTCCTGTCGTCGCTTTGATAACTTTTAATTCTTCAATATTTAAACCACATTTATGTTTTTGTTTTAGGTTATGCTTATTAAAATATTCCAATAAATTTTGTTTACAACATACAGTTCTTTTGTTTTCTCCTTAATTCTACGCCACTGATCTGCCTAAAATCAAACATGGCCGAAAATGGCCCGACTTGACGTCACAGCCGCGCTAGCCAATATGGCGAATGTCGTGACCTTTATCTCACGGGACACGTATCTTAGTTTTTATGTGTCTCTTATCGTTTAACCGGTACCCTATAATACCAACCAAAAAAAAAACAACATTATGTTCATAATTTTTTGAATAAACTTTGTAGCTTATTATGTATATACATATTTAACTTATTTAAAATTATTGTTTATATCCACAAACTCATTACTCGGTGTCTATGTTGTAACATTTGGTAAGTTGTAACAAACCAGAATGAGTAATATTTTCAGGTATAAACATGTTTTAAAAGGTTTTCCCAACCTTTTGTTTGACCGTGGATTGTAATTTATGTCTAAATGTTTGTGAGAGGGTAGAGAATTAATTTTATTGCAAATACTAAGCTGGTAGCATAAGCAAATGTTTTGGATTCTACTTAGAATGTGAAATAGACCAACCAGAATGCTAAATTTTAAATTTTTATGGAAAAAATTGTTACTATGATCCATAAATCTTAAGTTTAAAAAAAAATAATTAAATTGAATTTAACCCACCAATATTGGTGCTGTCTTCATAAATTTTTCATTTTTAATTCACATTTTTAGATTAACGACTCTAAATATGGTTTTAATGCAAGTCCAATTGTTAGACAAATTAAGCAATATGTTATTACATGTTGTACAGGGTATTCCATTTAAGAAGAAAAATGGCATATTTTTTTACTTCCTCCATATTTTTAAAGAAATTCAATTGATGTATTTTAGCTCGGAGAATTTAAAAATCGTATTAAAAAAACAATTGCATGAAAAACAAAAGACTTACGCCGACTTGGCAACGTTGCAGTTGCAAATTTAGAACATAATGACATGTCATAATCATGTTTTGCTTTCTGTTGTTGCAGTTTATATTCTATTTTTTAAAGAATTTTAGACAAATGAAATTAGAAATAGTTAGTCTACAACTAGTGTTAAGCGTTTAAGCGAAGTCGGTTTTGGTTTATCTGCAGTTCAAGTCTAAATAACAAAGAACTTATGCTTAATGGCTATATATAAAGTTTCTCGAAATACTGACTATTATCCTGCTTTGTGTTATTTAGGTTGTCAGACCATGATGCCTAATATTTTTCGTGAAATTTAATAACTAATCAGGTAATTTATGTAAATATTCTTCGCCAAATTGAATCTAAATACCCATTTTTATCAGCTGTTTGACTGAATTGCAACACTGTGCTCCTTAATTTGAAGTCCCAATACTGTAACAAGCCAAGTTATTAAACTAAAAACTAAACCAGTCTGAATTTGGAGTTGTTACATGTTTTTAGCGGGCCTTTATGAATCAAATTTATAAAATACAAGTTATTCTTACATTGAAATTGGTAAATAGAAGAATTAGATACATTTAGACTGAAAGAAATACAATTTTATTTTTTGGACTTGTTACACTATTGAAGTGCTGTATTGATATGTGTTATTTTTTGATTTGTGGAATGGTTCGCTTTGGTTCTTAAAGCCTCAATTAGAAGTAATTAATCTAAGAAATTAAAGCATTAAAAAACTCAAGAAGAGGGATGAGCTTAGAAGATTATGACCCAAAGCTCAGTTATAAATTATTTTTTTATTTAATAATCTTTTATTCACAGGACATTGTTGAAGAATCCGAAGATGAACGTTTCGATGACATGTCCGACTCCGCCCCTCCAATCGATTTACCACCGTGCGAGGTGTCCAGTTTGGAACAGATCAGCGATCTGATAAGCAACTGCCTCACGACACCGATGAGAAAAGAAAAATTAGCAGCCGCGATAGAGAGCGAGGGTTACATTCGCAGACTTATCAATTTATTTCACATGTGCGAAGATCTCGAAAGTACCGAACGGTTATATCACCTGTATGACATCTTCAAAAATATTTTTCTCCTAAATAAAAACGTGTTGTTCGAGACTATGTTTAGTGACGATTTAATATTCGACGTGGTGGGTTGTTTAGAGTACGACCCGTCGTCTCCCACCCCGAAACGGCACAGGGAGTACTTGAGACAGCAAGCTAAATTTCGCGAAGCTATTCCTATTAAAAACGCGGAACTCTTAGCGAAAATTCACCAGACGTTTCGTGTACAGTACATACAGGACGTAGTGTTGCCCACTCCATCCGTGTTCGAGGAGAACATGCTCTCGACGTTAAGTAGTTTTATATTCTTTAACAAAGTGGAAATCGTTTCGCTCGTGCAAGAGGACGAAAAGTTTCTAACTGAACTTTTTACGATGTTAACGGATTTAAATACGCCGGACACGAAAGGAGGGACTTGGTGCTGTTTCTGAAAGAGTTCTGCAACTATTCGCAAAATTTACAGCCGCAGGCGAAGGAGTCGTTTTACAAGACTCTTACGTCTTTGGGTATTTTGCCCGCGTTGGAAATTACGTTGGCGATGGAGGATCAGAAGACCAAGACTGCTTCGATAGACATTCTGACATATATTGTCGAGTATTCGCCGTCGGTGGTAAGGGAGTATACCTTGCAGCAGGCCAGTAATACAGACGAAGTAAGTAGTAAAGTGTGATTTTTCTATTTTATTTTGTACTTTAAGTAGTTATTTAAGCCCAACATAAAAATTTAATGTTTCACTCTCGCAGATGACAGAAAAAATCTGGGGGTTTTAGCATCAATCTTGAGTACCCAGAAAATTACTAGGGAATGTTTCCTCTACTGGTAATTTTATCTCAGTTTTTTACTAGTCTACGTCATAAAATCCTAAAAATACATGGGTTTAATTCATAACAAGGTAAAAAAATTGAAAGGCTTAGTAGTGAGTTAATTATATGAAAAAAAAGTTTTTAGTAACATAGGTCCGAAAGGGCATTAATTTTAAGGGTAATAAACATTTCAAAAAATTTGATTTTTATAAATATTTTACATATCTGTTATCTAATTTTGATTAAATTTTGTCAGTGTCATTTGTAGCATTAGGGCTAACCTGATTAAATTTTGTAAATCCAATGGCGCACCTGACGAATTAATATGTCTACTGACTTTTCTGCAGTTCTAATACATTCTCTGGATTGGGACATTAAAAATACAACTCCTTTGCCTTTTAAATATTTTCTGTATTTTGCTTACTTAAAAAACATCTAATTTAGGTAATCAAAATCCTTAGTTAAGATGTGGTGGCAAAGTTTTAAAAAATAGGCTTTTTTCTCACTCTGTATCTAAAGCCATTTAGGTTATAGGTTTATTTGAACAAATATTGTCACATTACACTTATTATTTATAAAAAACATAATAAATTTTTGACATCCTGTATATTCGAAATCGTGCACTTTTGGACTAAGGTAAGTTGGGTTAGGGCATCATATTTTGGCTTCAGGAATTTTGGGTAACATTTATCCACACCTTTTGGAGACACCCTGTATAATTGGATTTTTGTTTCCAAAAACTAAGCAAAATACGAGAAGAATTCAAGAAGCAAGAAAATCTACATATACTTTATCTAAAACTAAATCCGTTGCACGTCACTAACCTGCTAATTTGCCCTGTTGCCAAGTTGTTATGAGAATCTGAGTTTTGTTGAAAAGAAAGAAGTATTACAAATTTAATATAGAAACATGGATTTATCCACTAAAACACTAAATACCCATTAACTGGAATTCATTGGAACTAACTTCTCTTACTGTAGCTACAGGCAACAAAGATTCATTATTTTCGAGTTCTTGCTCAATATAGCCTATTAAAAAAGCAACAAGCGCTTGCTTCTACTGTTTTACTGCTTCGGTATTTTTATCTATGTTTGTTCTTAAAAGAACAGATTTAAATCACTACGGACCCAAAATTTGAACTCTTGAAAAGGTTCGAAACTGCTAGAAACAATAAATACGTTGAAAAAACCGGAAAATAATTCGAAGAATTAAGAAACCAATGATTAAACAAACAATGAAATCGATTAAATCAACGTCAAAAAAGTACTGTCAACGTGACAACATTGCATCAGGTATCAGAATACCCAGCATGATAGGCTAAAATGCACTAATATAATAGATATTCATGTAATAATGGAGCGTACCTATTATATATAACTATCTCTTTTTAATGTGTATGGCTAAAAAGAAATATCAAAATCAAATTTGATAAGAGATCGTAAACGAATAGTTTTAATATCAATAAGTGATTATATTTTTGTTCGAATGGTATGAAATTTAGTAACCTAAAATTTAGATGTCATGAGTAGGGAGAGACGGCGAGTTTTGCATCCTCCGTCCTCCAGTGGAGCTTATTATCTTAAAATCACTGACGTCATTGAATATTCAGGAATCTTGCGCAACGCGTTATTTAGGGCGTGGTCCCTACTATCTGTCAAACCATAAATGTCATCTGTCACCTGTCATATGTCAAAAATCACGTGACTTACAAAATGGCCGCCATGCGTAGGATACTTGCGCTAAGACCTTAAAATGATTTGCGCAAACGCAAAAGCGGATTTAGTTTTAGATAAAGTATAAATTCCTATTTACCTAATTTAAACAAAATATAAAAATTGCATGTCAGTCATGGTGTACAATTTTTTTTTGTCATAAATATTTATTCATATTTCACTTTAGACGCCACAGATCTTAAATTAAAATATTTATTTAAAAAAAAAAATAATTTTTGAAAAAGTTTACACCCTGAATCATGAAATCAATGCATTTTCAGACCCATATTAAAAAAACTTTTCCATAGATTAAGCCCTGGAATACATCGTTTAGAAAACACCCTATATAGCTGATTTTTGTATTTTGTTAAATACAGTTTGGTATTCAATTATTCTAGGATCAAATTCTTCTTAATATTATTATTGAACAAATGATCTGTGACGCCGATCCCGAGTTGGGAGGCGCCGTTCAGCTTATGGGAGTACTTCGGATATTGCTGGATCCAGAGAACATGCTGGCTTCAGTGAACAAGTCTGAGAAGACAGATTTTCTGAATTTTTTCTATAAACACAGTGTTCAAATTTTAATAGGTAAGTACAAAGTATACCATATTAGGTTTAAACAAAGTAATTTTTCGATTTTCTTCAGAATTAAGATATACAGGTTGTTTATTTAAAAATTTACCTCAGAAGTTATCTGCGAAAAAAAACAGGTTTGAGAAAATCGCCGAAACCCGTCAAGATATAATTCACAACTACCATTTCTTGACATTTTAATAAAAAAGATTTAAACAATTTTGAAACAAAAATCTACAGAAAGCCTACACATACAAATAGATACTTAAATTTTAACTCAAATCACCCAATAATGGTTAAAAAGGGAGTTGTAAAAAGTCTATTTGATAGAATTAAAGTCATTTGTTCTAATCAAAATATAAATATTGAAAAAGATTATTTAAAAAATATTTTAATTCAGAATAATTATCCTCTTGATTTTATAAATAATTGTTTCATTGAATTTGAAAGTTCAGTTATAAGACAAAACAAAATTGACTTATTACAAATTTATTTTTACTACACATTCCCGGACTATCAAATAAAATTCAACGAATAGGACATAAATTTAATATTCGCACAATCTTTAAAACACAAATCACTATCAGATCTTAATTAACAAAAACAAAAACCATACAACTTAAATGAAAATACAAAAAATGTCCTTTATAAAATACCTTGCGAATGCAATAAGTTTTATATAGGTGAAACTTGTAGACCATTAGCCAAACAAATAAAAGAACACAGATCATACATTAAAAACACAGAATTTCATAAATCAAAAATCTGCCAACCAGCATTTGATAACAATCATAGAATAAACTGGGATGCTTCGAGCATTTTAGCAAAGGAAACTTGTTCTAAAAACGCAAAATCAAAGAAAGTGCGTATATATTATTAAATAAAGATAATTGTGTAGCATCAATTTCAGTTAATTTAAATAACACTTAGTTGCCTTTGCTTGATACTGAAGTACCTTCAGGAAGACTAAAAATTAACTAACTATTCACCTTTTTTGTAATATAAACAATAAATACACCAGCAACCAGTTATCTATGTCACTATGACACTATAACCAAACAAACATATTTGACATTTAATGTCAAAGAGATTTCAGAATATCCTAAAAAAGATAAATTTTAAAGTTTAAAACCTTAATAATAGATAATTTTTATTTTTATTATTTGTATTCAATTTATCTTGACAACGGTGGCAGATTTGCCACCGAAACGTCGATTTTTAATTATCTTTTTACTTGTTTTATTTTTTTGGTTTTTTAGTACTTAATTTAATTTTTGGTGTGTATTCAAATAATTACCATCCGTGAAGTTAATAGGGCTAAATTTTTAATTTGGTAATTTTCTAGAAACCTGCGGCAACTCCGTTTTTAACAAAATTTGGTAAACGGGGGTTTTTGAGGCGCTGCGCTGATCACGAATCTGAAAGATTTTATTGGCGAAAACGTTTCGTTCTCGAGATATTCATCATCAAAGTTCAAATTTGAACTAAGCTTATTTTCACTATATCCCCCTTCTTTTTGCACACAATTCTTGATTAAAAGCTAAAGTGTCACACAATATTTGATTTTCACCTTTTAAAACCCCGTTTTTCTACGTTTTTTACATTATTTTTGCAATAAATTGCGTAGCTTTTCTTGGATAGTGCGGCAACCATACATACACATAGAGCTTCATTGCACACTGGGATTAAAATGATTTAAAGTATAGCTATGCAATTTAATGCAAAAATAATGTAAAATACGTAAAAAAACGGGGTTTTAAAAGGTGAAAATCAAAAAATATTGTGTGCCACTTTAGCTTTAAATTAAGAATTGTGTGCAAAAGAAGGGGAAATATTGTAAAAATAGGATGAGTTTAAATTTCAAGCCTGATTATGAATATCTCGAGAACAAAACGTTTCCGCCAAAAAATTCTTTCAGATTCGTGATCAGCGCCCTAAAAACCCCCATACACCAAATTTCGTCAAATTGAGTTGCCGCAGGTTTCTAGAAAATTACCTTTAATTTTTCTTACCTATCTCCATAATAGATCTAATTAATGAAATAGATTTTTTCTTCAGCTCCCCTTCTTGAAAACACAGTCAATGACACACCCCAAAAGAAGACTACCGTAACGTTCAGTTACTAGGGCTCATACTTGAACTGCTATCATTTTGCGTGGAACATCACACCTACCACATCAAGAACTGTATACTTAACAAGGACCTGTTGCGGAGAATACTTGTTCTTATGAAGTCGACGCACAAATTTCTCGTTCTTTGTGCTCTAAGGTTTGTTTTAAAATATATAATTTACCAAAAATTATCTCTCTGTGAACTCATGGGAATACTCTTAGTATACTTAATCTTGCCCTGATACCAAGGTCATTGTTATGAAAAATGAGTTTTCAGAATTACATTTTGGCCGTATTTGACCGAACTAATAAATAAATACATTTATTTGACAAAGACACCGCCATCTCATCTGTTTATTCGTGGAAGCAAGAGAGAACTGTCAGAGTTTGTCTTTATCTACTCATTTTAATTAAAAAGAGGTGGAAGATAGTTCGAGTGTAAGGGTACCTTAAAAATGAATATTGTTTTTTTGCCACGTTCGTTCTTTCCGAAATATTGGGCCGGATTCAAGTTTTGTTACAGACGCACATCGCTGTTGTGCGATTGTGTGAAAATTTGTGTTTTAAAGTAGTTCTTTTAGTTGTAATTTAGTAAAATAAAAAATCACTTGTTTTATATATTCCTTTTTTTTAAAGTAATTTGTGATTCTTTTTATTTTCTATTTACAAGGAGCTTTTTTAGAGCAAAATTAATTTAGTTAAATTTAAAATATCTTAAGTCCAGTCTCGTTCCGTTCCGGCTTCAATAGTTTTGCCGACGAATGAATTATCGTTGGAGTCTACTATACTACTTCCTAAAAATGGCAGCTTATGCCTGCAGTAATATTTAGTGACTTTTATTTTGAGATGTTGGTAACATCACCGGACCGTTACACAGCGTCATTGTTTAGTAAATAAATGTTTTTCTCGTCAGCAAACCACAAAATCACAGAAAATAAAATAAAAAATTTAGGAAAAACGAAATATAACACAAACAGACAAGTTGGCTATATTAGAAAATGTCCATGTTGTAATGTTATTACTAGTTAAAAAATAAAGTTACTAAATATTAGCGCATGCACGATCTGCCGTTTTATTTTATAGAGTTAGATAGCAAGTAGTTATTTTAGTTACTTTATAAAGACTTTCAAAAATAATAACATATTTAAGATTGTTTTCAGTGCATTGACATGAAAATTAACCTCGACTTTTTCTTTTTAAGTAAACTTCTTTAGTATGTTTATTTTTTCCAGGTTTATGCGCAAACTTATAGCTCTTAAAGATGAATTCTACAACAGGTATATCATTAAAGGCAACCTATTCGCGCCCGTAGTGGACGCTTTCGTTCGGAACAATGGCCGATATAACCTTCTCGATTCGGCCATTATAGAAATGTTCGAATTTATCAAACTAGAAGATATCAAAACGCTGTGTTCGCACGTTGTGGAGAACTACGGCAAGCTTTTTGGATGACATTTGCTACGTGCAGACGTTCAAGGCTTTAAAACTTAGGTACGACCAGCACCAAGATAAGTTAAAGGAGAGAAATAGTCTAGATGGGTAAGTAGCTTTTATATTGATTGGATTTTTAATAAATAACTTGGAAAAAATTAAATTGCAAAGATTAAAAATTTATTCTACGAGGGTCACTCTGAATATTTTTGGATAAAACAAAACAGTAAAAGATATGAAACAAAATGCATTATATTTTTCAAAGTATTCTCCTCCACATTCAATACATTTCATCATTTGTTGAAACCACTTTGAAAAAGCCTCACGATTCACCTCCTTTGGAATGGCTTCCAATTCAGCTACAAATTCTGACACAGCTTCTTCTGGGGTCAAAAATGTGCGACCGCGAATTTTTTTTTGGTCTCCGGAAACAAAAAGAAGTCGCAGGGAGCCAAATCTGGACTATACGGAGGGTGCCCCAGGAGCTTGACTCCCATTCTTTCCAAATATTCACTCGTTCTTGCAGCAGAATGAGCAGTTGCATTATCGTGATGCAAAAAATTCCGCGTAATCCAGTATTCGGACGGCGTTCCTGAATAGTTTGAAATACTTTAGGTAAACATTTCGTAACATACCACTCACTATTAACTGTCCGTTGATCTTCTAGGCTGATTGTGGCTATATGACCACTTGCAGAAAAAAACGAAGCAATCATTTTCTTTCCCACGCTTCTTGCACGTTTAATTTTTGTCGGTGGATTTTCATTTGGAAAGACCCAAACAGTGGATTGAGTTTTTAATTCTGGGTCAAACTGATAAATCCACGATTCGTCACCTGTAACAATATTAAAAAATTTTTTTGACTTGCCATATGAATATTCTTCGATCATTTTTCTGCACCAGTCTACCCGGTTTTTTGATCATTAGTGAGTAATTTTGGCACCCAGCGACAAACAAACTTTCGAACCCCTAATTTATCGTGCAAAATCTTGTTTACGGCTGCCGATCCAATATTCAAGGTCTTCTCAATGGATGCATATGTAATGCGTCTGTCCTCTTCTAGAAGCCTCTGAACACAATTAATCTTTTCGTCAGTAACTGCTGTTGTGGGCCGACCGCTTCTTTGCTCATCTTTAAGCGGCTGCCTACCTCTTTTAAATTCAGCATACCAGCCAAAAATACTGGAACGCGAAGGGGAAGATTCTCCAAATGCCGCTGTTAAACGTGCAAGACATTGCTCTTGATTTAAACCACTTTTAAAATCATAAAAGATCATGGCCCGATAATGTTCACGGTTAAGTTCCATTAGCGAATGAAAAAGAAACTCATACACTTAATTTAAAATTAAATAATTTCACTTGCGCTTTGTCTACGGTAACCAAATTTGGTATGACAGTTGACAAATGTTCATGCAATATGACAGATAATGAAATGTTGTCATATCTTAAGCGGTGTTGCCACATCCAGAAATTTTCAGCGTGACCCTCGTATATATAGTTAGGCCACTGCTTTTCTTGAAACAAATTTTTATAATTTCGATTCACCTCTTAGAAAATTTATTTCTTTTATTTGCTTTATTTTTCTCTTTTTGCACAAAAACATTTGTTGGCTCGATTTATAGTAAAAAATTTCATCGGCGACATAAAAATCTTGTTGTAAATAAATACTTACATTAGACTATTGGCCGTATTCACAAAGTTCTGACAAATATTTATTAGACTGATAACCCGCTTTTTAAGCAGGCTATCAGTCTGATAAATATTTGTCAGAGCTTGGTGAATATGGCCGTAAAGAGGATTAGTTATGTTAAATGGCTTACGTAAGGTATAGGGTTTTCATTTATATTTTTGCCTCCCACTTTTAACTGTAACCAAGAAGGATAGAAAAAAAAACGTCCTGTATAAAACTTTTATACTTCTTCATCTATTATGTTTTGAGCATAAAAAAAGACAAGGGACAACCTGTAGTATCATATCACCATTAAAAAGGTTTTTTAAATAACTTTACAAAAACACCACATTTACACATTTAATATATCTATCTTTTATAGTTTCAGAAATATGGCTATTTAAATCTAAATATAATTTCCATTACATCTACAGTCTCAGCTTACTGCCATAGGTAGGTATAATGGACGTTATCTCTACTATTTTCAGATTTAAGTAGTCATATTTCGAAAATTATTAAAGATAGATAAATCAAATGTGGTGTTATTGTAAAGCTTTTAAAAGACCTTTATAATGGAGACATAATTAACAGGAAATTTTTTAGGGAGCGTCACAAAAACTTTAATTTTTAACGACCACCCAAATGAATATGCACTGAAAATTTTATTTTATTTTTGTTTCAGTGTTCCCTCTATCCTCCGAAACAGCCGGTATCGTCGCGACCAGCGGCAAGTGGAGGAGGAGGAAGAGATGTGGTTCAACGAGGAAGACGACTTTGACGACGGTCCTTCGGTACATAAATCACATGCGACGCCGCAGCCGACTGCGCACGATATTTTAGCGAAAAAATGGAGTCAAATTTAGAAAGTATAGGAGGTTAGTATTAAACACCGTTTTAACAATGAAATATTCTTGTTTTTCATTCAATATATAATATATAATTTTGTCAGTTACATATTAAGTACCATCATACCGAAAGAAACGGGGACTACAGAATCTAGTTTTACGGGACTCCGTGTACTGTAGTATTCTACAAATTGACTTCATTCTACCTCACTCCGCACTCTGTGTTAAGAAAAACACGCTTGAAGTCGATCCGACTGATCGCCTATAAGCGGGGTCTCCGAACGTGTCTAATTCTACCAAAATTTTAAAAAAGTCGTACATAACCCTTTAGAAATAAATTTAGGTATTCGTTAGTTCGCTATGATTTATATATTTATTTGGTTGTTTTTGTGTTATTAGAATGCAAATATTTATTTTATTGTTTTTACAATGATAGAAAAATACAATTTTAGTTCTAGCCATGTGTTTACTGTCCAACCAATGTGACCTTGATTTTGCAAAGATTCACAATTGTATAAAGCTAATTCGGTATTGAATTTTTTAGTTTAGATAAATTGGTTACATATTTTTGCTTTACTGATTTAAATTATTTACAGTAGGGAACATTGATAGCTATTTATTTAAAAAAAAAGGTTAAGTTAATCTTCAGAAAAATTTAATTTCATAAAGGAGGGAGTATCCGATAGACATAATAACTGCTAATGCCATAGTCCAAAATTGACTCCAAGAGTAAAAGAATAAAATTAAATAAAAATCGATTAAAAACCTAACCCTTTTTTGTTCCGTGTTAAAAACAATAATTAAAAACTCAATTGCTCAATAATGATATTCCGTAAATCTAATTCGCAATAGCTGTATGTGTGTCCTTTTTCATCTTGCACAGTTAAACAGAGAAGTATTAGTACACATATAGACATTTTACGAACATTTCCGATGTTTAGTCTATTGTGACACAGAGTACCAAAAAGTGCAGTCGACTTCTCGAGTAGAAATCTACTGATAGAAAGCGAGGTGTAGAATTCTATAGAGCACGGAGTCCCGTCTAAACTTAATTGATACATAATTTTTGTATATTTTTTAGCTGGTAAAGTAGAAGCAAAGAAATTAGAATCAAATATAGAAAGTATAGGTGGTAAAGTCGCCGAAAAGAAATCGCCGTCTTCGCCTACACAACCGAATATAGTGGAAGCCAATGGCCCAGGCAAACAGGTAAGTGATGAAGTTGTGATACTAACATAGTCCAGATCGAGTTTATCTTACTAATAAGTTGACCAGTTACTGTGTCATATTGTAAGTTCTACGATCACGAATAAACTTGATATGATTCAGGGTTTCTTAAAGTGGGGTTCACACCCCCTGGAAGTCTGTGGGGTATGTGTCAAGGGTCCGGCGTAGCTCTATTATCCTTATCCGGAAACTGTTTACCCACAAAGCAGTATTGAGCGACAGATTAGCTAGCAAATTCAATTTTAATTATTAAGTTGGTACAGTCACGTGCAGGTCAAGTTTTATACTTTTATTACAATATAACGCCTACTAACCCAAAGGAACAAGGTGCTTCACTGACTTGTTGTAGGTGAATGTAGGTGGGTATGTTGTTATAATACATACTTCATATACAGGGTGATTCAAAAATCGATTACGAAACTTAAGGGAGTGATTTTACTTGACAAAATAAGGGTAGAGCTTTATATATTTTTTTCAAAACGTCATTCGTTTTCGAGTTACAAGCCGTCAAAGTTCAATTTTTATTTTGGTTTTTCGCCATATTGCATTTATTTTTTAACCAATCCAGTTGATATTTGGCAAACAAATCGAGCTTTGCAGATTCTAAAATTTTAAGACAAAAGTACTTTTTTAAATACCGCCAGAGGGTACTTTACCTAAAACTTAAAATGTATTTACATCATAACTTTTTATTTTGACAGATATCGCAAAGCTGGGGGCGCCATTTTATAGACAATCAAAAACCTTAAAAATAAGGTACTCTTTATTAAAGTCGATAAACCTCACCGTTTAGGCACCAATAGACATCAACGTTTTTATCAAAAGTTACCTACATACATACAGGGTGTCCAGTAACTCAACCGATAAACTTAACCACACGATTCTACAACAAAAATAGAAAAAAACTTCATATAAACATATGTCCTAAACGTCTTAGTTTTTGAACTACGGGGTGTTAAAAATTAGAAAAAAACTTTTTTTTTTTTAACTCCCCGTAGTTCAGAAACTAAGACGTTCAGGACATATGTTTATATGAAGTTTTTTTCTTATTTTCTGTTGTAGAATCGCCCCGTAAAGTTTGTCGGTTGAGTTACTGGACACCCTGTATGTATGTAGGTAATTTGATTGAAATTGATGAAAACTTTGATGTCTATTGGTGCCTAAATGCTTAAGTTTATCGACTTTCATAAACAGTACTTTATTTTTTAAGTTTTTGATTGTCAATAAAATGGCGCCCCAGCTTTGCGATAAAATAAAAAAGTTATGATGTAAATAAATTTTAAATTTGTGCCCTCTGGCGGTATTTAAAAAATTACTTGTCTTAAAATTTTAGAATCTGCAAGCTCGATTTATGTGCCAAATATCAACTGGATTGCTTAAAAATAAATGCAATATGGCGAATAAACCAAAATAAAAATTTAACTTTGACGGCTTGTAACTCAAAAACAAATGACATTTTGAAAAAAATTATATGAAGCTTTACCCTTATTTTGTCAAGTAAAATCACCCCCTTAAGTTTCGTGGTCAATTTTTGAATCACCCTGTAAAAACAAGGCTTGTTTTATTTTCCTAAAATTTCTTTGACATGGGTTCATGGAGCTATTAAATTCTGTAAGTGGGTCCATGACTGCAAAAGTTTAAGAAACCTGATATAATTGAACTCTTTTTCGTTATGCCAACTTATTAATTAAGTGATACAATTTTGACTGGTTAGCAGAAAACCTTAGATTCGGTTATTAAAAACAAAGATTGACTTTTTTTGGTATCTATAATTAGGTGAATAATAATTCGACGTCACCAAAGGCGATACAACCTCAACAGACGACATTAAACAACAACGCCACGACGCCGCAGGAGGGAGAAGGCAACGACCAAGCGACGGGGGAAAACAAAACCATTTTTAAACGGGTATGGGTAAGGCTTTAAAAATAGAATAAACTAGGGTTTTAAAAAATGCAATTTTATATTATGTATTTTTTTTCAAATTCCTTTGTTTTTGGGAAAAAGCTAGAGAAGCTCTCTCTGCGCAACATTGCCTCTGTCCTCTCCTCACTTTAGCAATACTGTGTTGCTAACCACACGAATATCATATCTTTATTTGCAACACATTAAACGTCCATTTTGGACGACTTACATTTTGATATTGGTCACTAAATAGACAACCCGTGATGCACGTGGACGTTACTAAGTTATTCATGTTTTGACTAATCAATCAGCGTAAACGTGCGTTGCAAAGTTTCAGGAGTTAAAAATCCTAAGAATTTTAAGTTCTTAAAAAAGAATAATTAAAAGTGATATGTAAAATTAATATTAATAAAATATAAAATATGTCTACTTAAGTTTGCACCATGTGGAAAACTTTTTTATTATTAATTTTACGAAAAAAGGTATTCTCTATAAAAAGTTCTGCATGGTCTAAAACCTAAAATGCAATAATCAGATATTAATATTTTGCAGAAGTATATGAGATATGTCAAAAAATATGAATTTTGCCCTAAAAAAGTACACTTATTTTTAATAATATCAAAAATTTTAATAAGGAAAAGATGTTTAGGATTAAAAATTACTTTCAAAAGGCAAATTGGTTTATTTTTGAGAAAATTCTTTTTTTTAACATTTTTTCTTTGATAACGAGCATTTCTGTGATTTTTTGCTGTTTTGGACGTTTTTAAGCTTTCTGTACATATTACATTTCGAAATAAGTATGCACCAATGTACAAACTTAAATTTTCAACCTTAACATATAAAAAATTGATCAAAAAACTTTCTCTTGAGAATAAACAAGTCTGCATATTTGAATGTTATTTTTAATACTAAATATGTTTTCTTTATAAAAATTTTCGATATTATTTAAAATAGAGGTACTTTTCTTTTGAGCAAAATTTACATCTTTTGACCTCTTATACCACTGCAAAAAAATAAAATTTAATAATTTTATCTTGGGTTTCAGACCATGCACTACTTTTTATAAAGAAAACTTTATCCTAAAATTAATAATAAAAAGTTTTCCATATTATGTGAACTTAAGTAGACACGCTGTATAAACAATTTATTGGTCAAAATTATTTTATGGCTGTCCAATTTAATTTCTTACTGGAGATAGAGCATATTTGGCAACGTTGTTTTTACTGGGATGTGCTACTGTTAGAAACTAAAACATTAACAAACTTTGTAAATTTATCGTTCAATTTATTCATTTTTTTCAGCTACCCCATTTTTAAATATTTAATCATTAATAAGTTTATAATTTGCATTAGAATGGGCCAAAAATCAAACTTTTTTTCTAATGGTACAGTAAAAATATTGTTCATGACGACAAAAGAAAAATATCCTAAAATTTTCAGCCACTAATATTAACATTAATAGGTGCTCCACTAAAATTATTCATTTTTTAGCAAAATCTCGAAATAAGTCAATCTTGACTGATTCATATTCTTGAAGGAAATTAAATTTTCTACAAAAAAGCTCCTTTAGTAAATTTACGTAGAACGAGCTGTTTTCTTGTAATCGCACCTTAAACATTTATTCATTTTTTTTTACTATCATATATATATATATATATATATATATATATATATATATATATATATATATATATATATATATACAGTCAAACTTCTATAAGTCGAACTTCGATATCTCGAATTTTCGATAACTCGAATTAAATTGGTTGGCAACAGCGCCAGTAGTAAATATTATGTGTAATTTTTACTTGATAACTCGAACTTCTATAACTCGACTATCTTGATAACTCGAACTAAATATTTGGCAACGCCCTCGATAAGTCGAATTTTTCAGGGAATCCCCTAAATACGGATGTTTAGATGGGCTTGGTTGTGGCTTTTTATTGTTAACAAGATGTCACTAAAACGTACTTTAAAGTGCGTGGACAAGTTTTAAAACCATACCAGGTGTTACTCTTAACGACTTCTTGCACGTGGATGATGACATTATTACTTCAGAATTTCCTACAGATGATGATATCATACAGTTATGTGGATCAGAAACAGAATCTTTGCAGCTTAGTTATGAAGAAGACAGCGAAAATGATATGAATGATGGTGATTTAGAGGATGAGGTACAACAACCGCCTTCAAATGAGATGGTCACAAATTCATTAAGTATTTTGCGTTCGTACCCAAAAAGCAATGAAAATACAACCGATTCGTTGTGCAATAGTTTAAATAACATCGAAGTGTTTTTTGAAAACCAAAATAAAAAATCGTCACGTCAATCACAAATACTGACTATTTTAAAAAACCGGAATAATAAAAAATACATGCATACATTTCTAATACATATGTATATGTATTTTTATAAAAAAAAATATGAAACATGTGTATTTTATTACTTTTGTAAAAACTTTACATATATCTTTGTTATACATTTTTGATCTATAAGTACATGTATGTATTATGTATTATCATATCCATATCCATAATATTATTATGTGTTTTATTTGATAACTCGAGAGTCTTGATAAGTCGAATTATTTTTTGTCAAGTCGCGGTTCGAGTTATCGAAGTTTGACTGTAT
>JACEGR010005854.1:0-67827 GCA_014170235.1 Listronotus bonariensis
CTCGAAACTGTCAAAATGACTTTTTTTGTAGCCCTCTGTTTTCTTTTACGTCAGTGTCAAATTGTCAGATTAGTCAAATATATGCTGTTTAACATGTAATTAAGTCACCTTATCTTAATCTGACGCGCTTGACAATTTCTGATGCATATATTTTGTTTTTTTATGATCGGCCCTGTATACGGTGCTCATATTTGGTGAAGGTAATTAAGCGAGTACAAGGTATCCTCCGGTATAATAATCTGCCACGTTGTAGTAAATCCCAAAATCCCCTCTTGGTCTCACTTTATTATAAAATGAAGCAAAAATAGTTAGAAATTAAAGCCAATATATACATAACTTTTTAAAGATGACTCTTACCAAGTGTTAAAACGTATTTATATTATTTAAAATGTATATTATCGATAATAAATCAAAAATTTTATTATACTTCTAAATTTTACACATTAATCATGAGTACGTAAATAACAGAATGCAATAATTTTATAATTTTTGTTAAAAGTACAATAAACATTTTATTAAATATTTTAGAGGCGCTACAAATTAATTACTATTACTAATAAATATGTTAAATTTTTGTTTACAATAACAAGTGTTTTTGAATAGGCATGCCCCAATATCGGAAATTAAATTAGCTACTAAACAAGAATATATATTAAAACAGGAACCTGTTATTAATATACAATAATTAATTAGTTCATTTATTATGTGTTAAAATATTTTAATATAGTTTGTCAAGTTTAATACCTAATAATTTAATACAATTAAACAATTTTAATGCAAATATCTTAAATTTTAAAATATTAAAACTTATTTTTTAGAAATACCGAGTGTCTGACTATATTTTGACCTATATTGATCGTGTAAAACTTTACAACAAATACAATTTTTAAGATGCACTTTTCGCAAAATACCATGGATTTTTTAAAATATTTTTAACTATATATTTGCCATTTGGTCGTGACATTCTGATTTGTTCATAGTTCTTCTGGTCCCATGTAAAGTACGTGGTCGTCAGACAATGTTTAAAAAGATCAGCTATGTCCTTTGGAAATATTGCACATTCATTACATCGTTTAGAGGTACCTTTGTAAAAAGCGATACCACATCAAAACTTACCAATATGTCTCCATCTTCAAGTTTTAGGTCTTAATTTTAGCAATAAAGTGACTTGAGTCTTTACCATACGTCTCAGTTTGCCCTATGTATGGCTGCAGGAGCGATGTTAAATGCTTGGCCAAGTTGTACGTCGGCGATCCGATAGCACTGACTATGGGACGCAAGGAAACGTTGACTTTGTGAATTTTGGATAGATCGTAGAGTCTGATCTTTTTAAACATTGCCTGATGACTATGAACAAACTGAAGGAGTAGCAATGGGAAGCCCACTAAGCCCAGTAGTAGCAAATTTTTTTTATGAAAAAGCTTGAACAACAAGCCCTAAGTACTGCCTCCTATAAACCAAAAGTATGGTTTCGGTATGTCGATGATACCTTTGTAATTTGGAACCACGGATCCAAAAAACTTTAAGAATTCTTGAACCACATAAACAATACACATTTAAATATCAATTTACAATGAAAATTGAAGAAAATAACAAAATGGCATTTTTAGATGTTTTACTTACAAGAAGTGGCAAGCAGCTCGGGCACACAGTCTACAGAAAACCGACTCATACTGACAGATATTTACACAGAGACTCTAACCACCGACCTTGCCAAAAGTTCGGCATCATTAAAACGCTTACATAACGGGCAAAAAGAATTTGCAAACCTGGTGTAATGAACTCGAAATTAAAACACTTAAAAACGCGCTTATGGCCAATGGATACTCAGAGAAGAAAATACACAAAGCAATGCATCCAAAAGATAATCGCAAAACCAAGGAGCAAAGTCCACCAACGGCAAGAGCCTTCTTACCATAGATTCCCAGGGTAACGGATAGATTAGGTCGCCTACTAGAAAAGGTCAATAATTAAACTATATACAAACCTACAAGAAAAGTAAAAGAGTGTTTAAGATCGCCCAAGGACAAAAGGGACCGCCTGGCGTGCCCAGGAGTTTATCAGATACCGTGTACATGTGGCAGTGTGTATATCGGAACGACCAAGAGATCGATCAACACAAGAATTAAAGAACATAAAGCTAACTGCCGCCTGGGATAGACTGACAAATCAGCCGTAGCGGAGCACACTTTTTCAGGCACAGAGCACCACATAAAATTGGAAAATACCCAGGTTCTTGCTAATACCTCATCCTACCATGCCAGACTGTACAGGGAAGCCATAGAGATACACAAATATGCCAACAACTTCAACAAAACAGAAAAATCAATGAAAATCAATAAAACGTGGATACCAATTCTTGAAACCACAAAAATAGCACCACGGCAGGAATAACAACCGCGCAATGACCAACTTGAACAGGCCCCGCCCACCCAAGCTACCTATAAATACTCGCTGCGTCCGCGCCGGGACACAGTAGTATGCAAGTAGTCTACTAGATACCTTTTGAGGATGCCAACCACTCGCGCTGGCGAAACGTCAAGGATACAAAATCTACAACCACGGCCGAATAGCCCACAAAACTTAAGTTTAGTATTGGTTTAATTTTTTTTTGTACTACACCTTTAAATGAATTGCAATTTTATTTTTTAATTATTCTATCCCAAAATTTTTTCGAAGAAATGTTGGGGTTCCGTAATGTTGCTTTAAACATACTACATCCCCTAAAAAATCAAAGTTTATACACAAGAGTCTGACATACCGGGTGTTGCTCCGTCGAGCGGGACATAGGGAATCCCCATGTAAATTTTGAAGTAGTCAAATATTGGCTCCCCTAATTATTTTAGAAAAAAATGCTATTAGGACTTATTGAAGAGCACAGTAAGTTCCACCCAAAATGAAAATTTGAGCATTTTTCAACCAACCAGTAAGAGTAAACTGCTTAATACTTCTGCAACGTAGTATCTCATTATGCACCCTGTACTCTAGAAATCAACAATAAAAACACCATATCGATTTATCAGTGACAATTTAGATCATTAATTTATAATGTCATTGCCAAAACTGAACAATTTTATACAGGAATTTCAAAAGAATCCTCGCATTTCATTTTAGTTTACAGCTAATTCCAACACATGCACTCACAGTTACGCAAGACAATAAAACAAATTTTTCACCATTTAGAAATCAATTTATGACAAAAATATCAGGATTTAAGAAAATTTTCAAATATTCCTCCATTGACTGCTAGACAATAACCCAGACGTTCATAAAATTGTCTTCTTACACTGGCTAACTGGTAAATTGAAAATTTTGCAGAAATAGCATTATTTAACTCATCTAGATTAAAGTAATTTTTATCCTTGTATATCATACTTTTTAAATGGCCCCAGAGGAAGAAGTCATTTCTTGAATAAACTTCAATAGAATTTTCTCTACAATAATTAGGGGAGCCAATAATTGACCCCATTAAACATTACATGGGATTTCCTATGTCCCGCCCGGCGATGCATCACCCGGTATACCTATTTAGAGGCAGCCTTGCAGTATGAACAACGCACGGCATAGAAAAATAGGTATAGTAAATACCTCTCTCGCGATCCCGATGTGACCACCGCGGAAGTGCACTTTTTCATATTTTTTTTAAATCGGTCTACAAACGCTGAAATAATCGCAGTTTTTTTTAAAGTCGGTTAAAAACTGTACACTATATGTACAAATTGGAGCCAAACTTTAAACTCAGAACGACTTGGCCGAGTTTTACCCCCTTGCCATTTAAAAAAAAGTTCCAAAAAGTAATTTGACTGACACTCTTTTACCTAAATTTTATTCGATCTCGATATCTTGTCCTATTTAAAAAGATAACCAGCAGATCTTCTCTCCTTCGTATCACACTGCTGGAATGAGTCTCTTGAGTTTCTAGGTGAGTCCCAGATCGTTGCTCTTGATATATCCAAAGCTTTTGACCAGGTCTGGCATGTCCCACTTCTTAATAAACTTCCCTCCTATGGTCTTTCAACTAAACTCTGTACTTGGCTCTCTAGTTATCTATCTAATCGTCATAGGTATATCAGTTATTGTGGACGGCCATTCTTCAAGCTTTCACCAAGTAAATGCTGGGCGCGCTTGTGGCGGCTTCGGTTGTATCGGCAAGCATCGATCTCCGGAGTTAAGCAGTGAAATGCGCGCCCATAATTTGGATGGGTGACCGGCACCAGCGGTGTTTTGGGCAACGGCACACGGTGTTCTGCTCGGGGATGCGGACCGAGCAGCAACCATCAAGTTATGGAATGAATGGTGTGTGAATGGGAAGGAGTAGGGGTCAGGTACAATAAGCCTTCAGGCTGCAGTGCACCACCTAGGGGGCGGTCGTCGGACCTGGGTGGGATGACCCCGAAAGGGTGAAAAAAAAGTAAATGCTGGAGTCCCTCAGGGCTCAGTTCTGGCACCAACATGGTTTCTTCTTCACATCAACGACCTTCTCTCGTCCACAACTAATTCCATTCATAGTTTCGCCGACGATAGTACCCTTCACTCCAGTTTTCAGGTTCCTAAACCCATCACTAAACCTGACTTGGAAAACAAACGCAGAGCGATGCAGATCTCTTTCGCAGGATCTTAATTTAATATTGGATTGGGGCGCCAAAAAACTCGTCCATTTTAATGCATCCAAAACACAATCATGTTCCTTGTGGCGAAAAGAGTCTTCAAATACTTATCCTCTACTTATGAGCGGCCAAGTTTTACAGAGCAAAGACACCTTCAATCTTGTGGGCGTCACATTTGAAAGTAACCTTAACTGGCATAAACACATTGTATCTATAGCCACGGCAGCTTCAAAAAGCTTGGATTTCTCTTTCGAGCCAAAAAGTATTTTCCCCTTCTAATTTATACACTTTATATGTTTCCCAAATCCGACCTCCCTTGGAATATTGTTCTCATATCTGGGGCATGGCGTCCCCCACAACCCTAAGCATTCTTGATTCTATTCAAAGAAGACCTATTCGTCCCATTAATGATCCTTCACTTACAGAAAGGCTTCCCTCTCTTGCCCATCGTCAAGTTGTGGGGGATTTATCGCTTTTTATAGGTACTTCCATGGCTTCTGCTTTGAAGAATTGTCCAGTATAGTTCCTCCACTCACGGTTCCCACCAGAGAAACTCGTGGTTCCGCGCATATGCATCCCTATACGGTCCAACTGGACGGGCCCCGAACTTCCCACTTTGTTCGTTCTTTTATCCCTAGAGTTTCTCGATTGTGGAACCTGCTGCCCGCGGAGGTCTTTCCTTCCCCCAAATCTTCAAGTATTTAAGTCCCGTGTCAACAAACTTCCTCTTACCTCGCTTAAGACACCTATGGTACTTTAGTATTTAGGCTTTTAGCCTTCGTGGTTTGTCCAAGATAAAAAAAAACTGGGGAAGCATATAAACAGTATGTATATTTGCTATAATGAATCTACACCAGACATATTACGTATAAATAACAATTTTCAGAGTTAAACTAAACTAATCTAAAAATTTACGACAGTAGTTTTTCTAAAAGTACTAATTAATACAGTTTCAAAAAAAAATCGTGCGTCATCAAACATAAAATCCTCAACCTATTAGTAAAAAAATAAATAAACACACTAGTTACTTGAGGGTGTACAGACGAAGTATTTTTATATCTCGTAAACAAAGACGTTACTCGATGTAAACATTCATATAACGTATGTGCGCAACCTGTATCTAGTTAAAAATAGTTTAAAAGGCAATCGAAATACGTCGTAAATGTCAAACGGGGGTCTTAAAGGTAGAAATGTGGCATCATAAAAAATGAAAAGAGCAGAATAAATTGTAACAAAAATAAACCATGGAAAAAGTTGTGTTGCGTTGCCTAGTTTTTATACAGTGACCCGCATAATTGGTGATCCATTTGACAAAGTTTATTTTTATTAAAAAACAATTTTAAAAATATCATTTTAAACATTTACGATACCCGTAGCATATTTGACATATATTAGAGACATTTTGCACCTCTTAAAATAACAGACGTTTTTTGGCCTCCTTATGGTTATCGTTATTAAACATAACGATTACGGCAGCAGTTTTAGACAGAGATTTTGCAGCCTCTTTTAAGAAATATATTTTGCGTCTGCGCTTTCGATACATAACCTTATTTTTGCCTGTGGTTCACCCATTTTAAAGTTAACGAAAAATCAGTATTTACTTTTATTCTTCATAAGATATAAATTCATATTTAAATATATGCAAACACTTCTGTTGATTTCGTTTTTTAAAGTAGATGCAAACAATACAGTATAAGCAAAACACAAAAAGTAAGGTTAAGTTTGGTAGTAGAATAAAAAGCAAGTGTGCCAGATTGTAACATCTAAATTAATTACTGATTTAGAATATCCGTAAAAGTGCAAGTCCGTTTTAATTTCTTAACACTATTTGATTTTTATTACTGCAATAGATTTTTCGCTAATTAGAGCCTAGGTATAAATGATATTTTAATTCATACGGCATTGAAATTTTAACCTTTTAAATAATTGATATTAAAATTTCTACAATCCGGCAACCACGCAGTTTAACAATAACGATAACGATAAGCTCTTCGCTATTCATCCGTAATTAAAGGAGTCCGGTATGGTTAATAACGATAACGGATCGTGTTTGCGTTACTGCGCAATCTCAGAATAACGATAACCACAACGGAATTGCAAAATAAGGGGTGCAAAATGTCTCTATTGAACAAAAATTTTACTTGGTTTTTTTCGCAAAATCTGGGATGACATATGCAAAAGGAAACTATCGTTATTTTTGGACTAAGAAACATATACAGCATGTCTTTGGAAGTTCTTAACAAATGGGAAACTTTTTTTATTATTAATTTTACGAAAAAAGTGTCTCTTCATAAAAAGTCCTGCTTGATGAGAAAATACATTTCCACAAAAATATTTGAAGGTTGGATGTACAGGGTGGCTTAAAAATGACTTGTTTTCAAATTAAAATAAGGGTTATTTCCTAACTAAGGTACCAAACTTTAAAGGGTGATGATGATGATATGTCTAATCATTCGCTGAAGTACCCAGCAACCAATTTTTCAGTGTCAGAAGTTAAAATCAAAATAGTCGATTTTTTTACTCGCACCATTCAACACAAATAAGGAACACACTGTATACTTAAGAGTTTAAAGAATTAAAAATAGATTTATGTATTATTATTGTCTCCAGTGTAAAGAATATTAACCCAACAATAAGTTTTATCGGTATTTGTAAGAAAGATAGACAAAAGGTCAAAGTTGAACGTTTCCTTTAAGTGTCCCTTGACATATTGGCGTCATTTGGCTTTTCAAGTTTTAATTATTGATTTATGTATTTTTATGGAATCAGGTCATGCCTTTTGTAATGCCAAAATTATCCAAAAATAAAGCGTACTTCTTAAAAACAGTTAAAAACACAATGTCGCCTATTATACGCCCCACAGAAAAATCAAAGTTCATACATAAGTGTCGGACATATGTATCCCCATTTATTTTTCCGCGCTAAATCCGTTTCCGAGCTCAGAAATGGCCCCTTCACGTCTGGAATTGGCCCATGGCCCATTGGCCAAAAATGGTCTCTGACAAGGCCTGAAATGACGCTGCATTCTGGAGCACAGTCTAAAGTACAAAATTACCAACTAAATAAAAATCCTACTATTGCAAATGGTACGACAAAAACACGATTTTTCAGCCCTTAAAGGGTCATTGTCCAGGTCCCAAACTGGAGAATTTCAACGGGCCAAATACTTTTCGCTTAGAGTGTAAGGTCCAGAGTTTAGTACATGAAAATATCACTTTTGTGATTGCTACGTCTAAAACACGATTTTCTGGCTCCTAAGGGGTCATTTACCCCTGTTTTAAACAAGGAAATTCACTTGGGCATAAACCAAACAATCTAAACTACATAATTTAAAAGTACATTAAAATTCCACTGTTGTGATTGCTACGTTTGAAACACGATTTTCAGGCCCCTAGGGGGCTATTTTCCCGGTCCCAAACTGGAAATTTCAACTGGTAAACACTTTTTGCGAATAGTGTAAGGTCCAGAATTCAAATGTACATGAAAATATCACTGTTGTGATTGCTATATCTGATACACGATTTTTCGGCCCCTTAGGGGTCATTTTTCCGGTCCGAGAGAGGTAATTTTAGTTAGCCGTAGACCTGTCTAGCACAAATCTGGTGTTGGCTTCAGAATGCACCATCGACCCCGCCTTACCCCGGAAACCGTATTTCGAGGCCTACAGAGGCCATTTTTGGCCCGAGGGGCCAATTTCAGACGCATATGCCATTTCTAAGCTCGTGATTGGATTCAGCGTAAAAAAATACATGGGAATACATACCGGGTGTTGCTCCGTCAGAGCGGGACATAGGGAATCCAATATAAATTTTGAAGTGGTCCAATATTGGCTCCCCTAATTATTTTAGAAAAAGATATAATTAGGATTTTTAGAGAGCACGAAAAGTTGTACCCAGTATACAAATTTCAGCTCTTCTCAGTCCGCGATCTAAGAGATAAATGCTAAAATAAGTTACGAATCTCCTATTTTCTTACCCGCCTTGTATTATTACAAGTTTATAATAAAATACTAGAAAAATTATTTAACCTCTTAATCTCAAGTTGTCAGATCAATGTCACATCATTCTTAAATAATGAACTACTTAAATCAAGAAAAAATCACTATTTATAAAATGGTTTTACCAGGGAAATAGTTCCGTACAAAGTCAAAATGTCGTAACTCCTATATTTTTATTCAGATACGACAATTTGACTTAGCAACAATCAATACGACATTTAGACCTAGTAAGATATGGACTTTTGCAGATATGGCAAATAAATGTAGTTAAAAATATCTATTTGTAATGTAGATACGACTTCTAGACCTTGACTAATTGGTAAAACACAGTTTAATGTCTAAGAAATAGGGAAAAACAGAAAAACTCAATTTTTGCAGATACGACTTTCTGTCTTAGCACGGCAGAATAGTTATCGAAGAGTAGCGGACATGTTTGCAGCCTATTTTCCCAATAGACCAATACCAAGTAAATCGACAATAAAACGGACGATAAAAAATTTGAAACTACAGGCACAGTAATCAATAATTGCAAATGTGAAGAAAATCGACGTGATCTTTCGCCAAACGATTTTTTATGGGGACATTTAAAAACTAAGCTACCAATAAAAAATATGAAAATTTAGTCCAGCTAAGGAATGCTATTTCCGCTGAATGTGCCAGAATATCGATGTACCAACTAGCCAATGTAAGAAATGAGTTTTATAATCGTTTGGGTTATTGTCTGGCAGTTAATGGAGGAATATTTGAACATTTGATTAAATCCTGATATTTTTGTCATAAATTGAAAAATTTGTTTTATTGTCTTGCGTAACTGTGAGTGCATGTGTTGGAATTAGCTGTAAACTAAAATGAAATGCGAGGATTCTTTTTGAAATTCCCGTATAAAATTGTTCAGTTTTGGCAATGACATTATAAATTAATGATCTAAATTGTCACTAATAAATCGATAAGGTGTTTTTATTGTTGATTTCTAGGGTACAGGGTGCATAATGAGATACTACGTTGCAGAAGTATTAAGCAGTTTACTCTTTACTGGTTGGTTGAAAAATGCTCAAATTTTCATTTTGGGTGGAACTTACTGTGCTCTTCAATAAGTCCTAATAGCATTTTTTCTAAAATAATTAGGGGAGCCAATATTTGACTACTTCAAAATTTACATGGGATTCCCTATGTCCCGCTCGACGGAGCAACACCCGGTATGTCAGACTCTTGTGTATAAACTTTGATTTTTGTGGGGATGTAGTATGTTTAAAGTAACATTACGGAACCCCCAAGATAAGGCGTATCACCCGTATTTTTAAATAATACTTTCTAAAGTTTGCCAACCAAAGAAAAACAAATAAATCTTATAATGGCCTGTCCCAAAGCAATTTCTTAATGGTTTCGGTAACGATGTCTATAGAGAAATAAAATTACGGAAAAATACTTTAATCGCTCAAAACGAAATATAGGCCGTATTGCGAAATTGAAACAATAGGTTTTCTGTTAAAGCTATTAAAATGTTTTCAGAGGTGAATAAAAATACAGTGTTGTCAAATAATTTCAAATTCAAGATTAAATATTAAAGTCGTATTTTCTTATGAAAATCAGCACATAAATCTTAGAGAACCTGAGTGCATCCCATTTTCCGGAACCTGGAACCTAAAGTCCATTTCTTATTTTGTGATAGCAGAAAATGTCACGTTCGTCCTAAACAGGTCGTAAACCAGCCATAAACCATCGGCGTCACGTTTTTAAATACGTAAAATTCACATATGGACTCTTTCCGCGATCTTCGAGTAGTGCGGTTCATGTTTACGTAGAGGTCTACATAGACCTCCCGGGTAGGCGATTGAAGGCATCGTACGAGCGTGGCTGTACCCTTGGGGATCGAGAAAAGATTCACGCTAAATTGGGGCTTCTTTCTTCTGGGGCTAAGCGCTGTGAGTGAAGATTCCTAAAGCCTGAAGTTTTTACGTTTTGGTGTTGAACACATGGTGTCTTCGTATGGTCGAGGAGGTGCGCACGCCTTGCGGAAATGCGTCAGGAATGAAAGTGACGGTTATGCGCGACACCAGTAGCGGCCGCTGGCTAGATAGTCGCAATTTATGCAATGCATCGAAGAAAAAACAATAAGTACTAACAATTAGAAAGTGAAAAGCTCGGGAGCCACCAGGGGCACAGGCCCGACTTACTGGAGGCTCCCACCCGTGCGAGTGCTGGCAAATCGTCAAGGGGATGAACGCCAATATATATTTAAAAAAATTCACATATGAGAGCTAAAATAGGGTTAACTTATAGCATATTGAAAATTAAATTTTATAGAATAATGACATTTAAAAACTCAATTTTAAGAAAAAATGTCAAAGTAAATAATGAAATGAATTCTAGTATTTATTAAATTGTTATACAGCATTTGTTTTATAGGCATTTACGAAGTAGCCCGGGCGGGACAAGAAAAAAAATTGTGCTTTAAGACACCTATATACCTACATACTTAATTATCGCTCGTTGTTTAGATCGTATGTATTTACCCATCAGCAGAAATTAAAAAAGGTAGCATTTAAACAGGTACAGCAGTTTTTGAAGATTATTAATACATGAGTCTGATAGTGAAGAACTTTATTTTTCTGACTAAAATGTATTGTAGTAGTAAAATTGTAAAAACTAAAATAAATTATATAACATATTTTTTTAATCTAATAGACTAATAAATTTAATATTGTATTTTTTTTAATAATTATTTTTTCTGTGGTTAGGTACCTTTAAACTACTTATTTTAATGCTTTATTTAGAAATATCGCCAAATCATTACAAAATACAATGGTCAACACTTATTAAATGCATGAATATAAACTTGTAACATCTTATTTGTAAACGTTGTATTGTAAATTAACATAAAAATGTCAAGAAGTTCCAAAATAGACCTGGGCAAGAAATCAAATATCGAAATTTGTAAAAAAATATTTTTCATCGATCATTTATTCATCCCAATATATTTATTTTAAAAATATGTTAAGAATATAATTTACAACTGAAATATTGACGCGATATAAATCAATTAAATTTACTTACAACATTTTCTATGTCTTACTTTTTTCCTAATTTATTTTCATTCTTATTTGTTTTATTAACTTATTATAATACCACTATCTTATATTATTATCCCCATTATAATATCGTAAAACTTGCACCCAACATGCTCCGACACTGGAAGGTTTATTTTCTAAAAATATTTAACTAAACCATTGTTAAAATGTTTATGGCCCTATTGTAATGCATCATTTACAGAGTGTGTCGAACCAAATACCTAAAAACTACCTGTTTATTGGTTCCTTTACATTGAAAAGAGTTAAGAGACTTACCCTGTAATAAAACCTTTTTTGAATTTATAATACCTTCTTTAGCTATCACCGAATAAGAAATGGACTATAATTGTACAAATCTACGACAGGTTCCATAATGATAACACATATTTGGAAATCAGCATCTGCTTGAGAACCGACATCTTGTAGGTTATTTTGACATTTTTAACTGAAAATGTATTTCTTTTGAACCATAAAACTGAACCTCTAATATTAAAAAAATATACAGTGTGACCCATTTCGAATGGAAACACTCATGTAGAATTCTTATTTATTAACCGATTGGAATATATATGTATTTTTAAATATTTAAGTTAAAAAAGTTCTACTTGAAGACCTCATTTGACATCTTCAATTTCGTTTTCAAGGCCTACTATGCCACTTTTTGTTGTCAAAAATGAAGAATTTTTATTAGCGATTTTTTTTATTAAAAAATGACGACACCACTGGATTTAGAGGGGCTTTAAATAGCTCTGATTAAAATTTCATAAATAATTATTCATAAATAAAAAAGGTATGACAACCTAAAATTTGAAAACTCGTCAAGCTAAGAGTTACAAAATAACACACTGTATAAACATTTAGCCACATAATTATTTTTTTTATTGTATGCCAAAAAATGTGTTTTGGTGCATAAAGGGCGTTCCCCAAATTTTTTAAAATATCTCAATTGGTATTAAAGTTAATATAAAAACAAAATTTCTTAAAAATTTTAACACCCTGTACTTTAAAAACTAAGACGTTTGGAACAATTTTTTTAAAAGTTTTTTGAAATTTTTACTGTAGAATTAGCCCTTAAAGTTTTGACGTCACTGTTTTGCCCACCCTGTATTCACCCAATGCTGTTTTAAATTACACTTTTGACAATGATGATTTGATGACATGAGCTATAATTTTGTTATTTAAATGTGTGAAAAAAAATAAGAACACAATATTTACATTTACTCGTTTTACTGAAATAAAAACCATCAATCAAAAAATAGCAATGCAATTTATTATCGGTATTTTTCCAGCATTTTTTAAAATTGTTGAGGTCTAGTATACCCAAGTAATTTAGCTGCTGAGACCCTGTGGAAAATTGGCAACAATATTAAAACATACGAATTAAAACTGGAAATGTAGGTCATGGAACGGATATTATTATCCAGTTTGTTGCAACGAAGGATAATGTACAACACTCGTCTTTAATTTTACTTATTTACTTACTATTATTTGTTTAATATTTAATACTATGCGATTCAGTTTTAATTAGATCGACCAAAACAAATTAACACTCTAATTTGATTGAGGGCATTATATGATCTAAAGTAGACGGTAAACGATCAAATTTTTTGTCAAACATACAAAAAAACAAATTACCTAAATACCTGAGTTGGATGGTCATATTTCCGAAACTAATAAAGTTAGATGTACTTAATGTGGTATTTTCTTAAAGCTCATTTAAAGATCTTTTTAATGGTAAAATAATATACAGGGTTCTTAAATAAAAAAATATGTACTTTTTCTTCTACCCTGTATATTACTACCAGTATCACCATTAAAAAGACCTTTAAAAGAGCTTTAAGAAAAACAAATATTGACGCCAAATGATTACCAACAATGAAGGTATCTCAACTCAAATTATTGTGAACCTAACATAATTCTCAAAACAAAAATGTGATTAATATTTAGTGTTGATGTTTTTTTCCTGATATCATGTCCAAATATGTCCAGGTACATTATTAATTAAAAAATTATGCAACAAGCAATAAACAAGTACTGATTTAACAATTTACAAATCAGTAATTATACTTTGATATATTCGTTTCGTAGGTGTACCTACATATATGAATTTTTTACTTGTTTTTGAGTTAGGAGTCTTATTTATTGTTCTTAGAGTTAGATCTGTATAAATGTTTTTTTTTGCTATAGGTTGTTTTTGCTTTTGAATTGCCAACACTGCTTTCCTCAAGAGTGTTAATTTCGTATTTACCACCAAACAACGGCAACCCTTGCAAATATCTATTTTCCGAATCGTGGTATAATTCGTCTCTATATCGTGTAGTGTCCCTTAACATTGGGATCTAAATTATATCAGTCTCATGTTTGTTCTCTGTACCTACTCATTTTTAACACGCTTTTATTAGCTTGGGTTGTAACTATCTATCTATCTATCTATCTATCTATGTAACGGAATCTTTGAGCCTAATTTTTACCAACTTCCAGCGATTTAATTTCTTTAAAACTTTGCACACGTATCAAGGACCGATGACAATGCAATAATTTAAAAACAGTATCGCGTTATCCTGATTAGGACCGCCAGGATAAATAAATTCCTTTACAGATCCTCTGTGTCTCTTGACAAAATGGCGAAGGAATTTTTTTAGTGAATAAACTGGAGCATTTATTTTTAAAAAACGAATTGATATATCGAACTAAAAAATGAAAATAAATAATAGTTTAAAAAAACTAAAAAAACACGCTTTTATATGCAACCGAACTAAAAATTTGAAAATAATTTTTCATTACAAAGAGTTTGTCACTTCAGAATAAAAGCGTGGGGTGCTTAATATATTAAATGTTATAATTATTCTATTTGCAAATATCTATGAGGGAAAAGTTATGAAAAAATAGTAAAATGCACCCCACGCTTTTTACTCTGAAGTGACAAACTCTTTGTAATGAAAAATTATTTTCTAATTTTTAGTTCGGTTGCATATAAAAGCGTGTTTTTTAGTTTTTTAAACTATTATTTATTATACGTTATAACAATTATTGGTTTAAAGATTAAAAATAATTTAAATTAGGCTATCCCGCCAGTGTTTAATTAATAAGAAAATCCTAGTTTAAGCGTTAAAACTGCCTTAATTACCTTAACTAAACCTACGATAATTTTCTACCGGATGCCACTACTATGTTCCTAGGGGAATGCCCTGTAAAAATAAAAATAACTATCGAATATATCCTGCTTTGACAGGTGTAAGTACCCGCCTATTCGCCTAATTTAAAAAGAAACAGTGTTTTCGATCCAAGAAAAACAGATTTTTTACGAGGGGAGATAAAAAATAATTTATCAGATCTAAAAAAAAATATATCTGGTTTATAAAAAACTAGCCGACCCGCGATGAAAATATAATTAACGCCCAGCGAAATGGGCGTTAATTATATTTATTTCATACTGTCCGGTAAATTTACTTACCCTGTATTAATTTGGGGCCGGTAAATTGCACATTACGGTACCTGGTACCGTAATGTGTTGCCTAGCAACGCTGTCATGTATCATTCCAAATGTCCACGTAATCATTGTTGTTATGCCTTGATTGATGTCATTTTTGAATGCCAAAATGAAATTAAATCTTTAAATACACTACATATATTAAGCGATTTTCATCTGATATTAGGATATATAGGAATTTCTACTTGTACTTAAAATATATTTTTTTACCAACTTTAGTAAATATAAATGATAAGATTACTACAAAACAGACTTCTTATTGTATTTTTTAAAGTATTTTGTTTAACTAAAGTTGGTAATTTCTATTTTATTTAAACCTATATCTAGCGTTACCTATTTAATACCATTTAGGAACTTCTACTTGTAAAATATATTTTTCTACCAACATTAGTAAATGAAAATTATTATATTACTATAAAACAGACTTATTGTTACATTTTCAAAAATAATCTGTTTTACTACATTTGGTAATTTCTATTTAATTTGGACCTATCTAGCGTTACCTATTTAATACCGTTTAGAAGCTACAACTAATATAATAATATTTTTTTATTAATTTGACAGTGACAAGCGAAGAATAATCATAGTTACCTATGATATGGAGAACAAGGCTGTTACCCACGTAATTTAAGTGAAATAATTTGAAACTCACAACATGCTCTCTTATAATTTTATAAATAATATTTATTCATTAATTTTCATAAAGATAGGATGAAATAAAATATCATACGATACAAGTCCGTTAGGTGTTATTACAGTACTCGTTTATATTCCATACTCGGCTTCTGCGTCGCCTCGTCCGTAAACATCTCGTACTGTAATAAGTCACCTACCGGACTTATAACGTAAAATACTATTTTCAAAAATTGATAATAGCTGATGATGAAAATAAAACGGCAAATGCATTAATTATCTGCCCAAGTTTTAGATCTACCAACTCTTTCATGAGATTGAGTAGGTTTTGGGGAACTTCAATCATAACAAAATATAGCCTATAGCACTCCTAAATAGTTCAGCTTTCTAACTGTGAAAGAATTTGTATAATCGGTTCAGTATTTTCTAAGATTAGCCCTTACAAACAAACAAAGAAAGTTACAAACTTTACCTGTTTATAATATTAGCATAGATGGAATTTATTCCATTTGGCTGATACACACTGTAAACATATTATATCATGTGGTACTTTTCAAAGATCTTTGAAAGATCTTTTTAATTATGATATAATATTCAAACTGTTTTAAACAGTTTTTCCATATGGTGAATTATAGAGTACATTATGTAATATTATTTTTTTGGTCTAAGTCACTCGATAAAACGCCTGTTTAAAATGTATGGAATCAAACAACACAATTGCATAAAATAATTTATTAATGCCTTATTATAAATTCGTTTTGTAATAAATTTACATAGTTTTTGTCGGTTTTTAACGCCTCTACTTCCACCTTAAGCCATGAACTGTTCTAAAAACGGATACATTCAATTCAAATTTGCTGAAAAAATTTACTGAAAAATGTGACCTGGCCTTGTACAATACATTTTCTGTATTTTAACCTACGGAAAGTTAATTTTAATAAACGGATTTTAAACCTTTAGATAACTGTTAACTGTGTTAAGAAGGATTATTGTCTTTATTTCATTTTTTATTAATATTATTATTTTTTAAATTTATTTGGAATAATATAAGTCATATTGCATTTAAGTGTTTTAATGGACACGATCTGGGGTCCGCGCATCTTACTTAACTTCCTTCCTATGATCTAGTATAGAAGGAACAATTTAAAAATGTAAATTCGGTGCTCTTTGATAAGAAAACAAAATCACAAATAAGTTTAAAGCAAATAAATTGGTCAACATTCTGAAACTTACCAATCTAACTTAAAATAATGTGCTTTTTACTGGAAAAATGTTTATAAAAAATATTATAAATTATTACAAATGCTTTTTGGAAACCTAAAACTTATTAAATGTTAATATAAATTTACACCCGCCTTAACATTATTATTTTTTAACACGCTTTTATTAACTTGGGTTGTAACTATCTATCTATCCATCTGGCTATGTTTGTAACGGAATCTTTGAGCCTAATTTTAACCAACTTCCAGCTATTCGATTTCTTTGAAACTTTGCACACGTATTAAGGACCCATGACAATGCAATAATCTGCAAACAGTATCCCGTTATCCTGGTTTGGATCGCCAGAAAAAAAAATTCCATTATATTATAAAAACAACACCTGGGTTGCCATCTGTTGGCAACATTCCAAACTTTGCTACTCAATGGCGAAAAAAATTTTTAGTGGGTTGCCATCTGTTGGCAACATTCCAAACTTTGCTACTCTTGACAAAATGGCGAAAAAATTTTTTAGTGAATAAACTGGAGCATTTATTTTTAAAAAATTAATTGATATAACGAACTAAAAAATGAAAAATAATTAATAGTTTAAAAAAACTAAAAAACACGCTTTTATATGCAACCGAACTAAAAATTAGAAAATAATTTTTCATTAAAAAAAATATTGTCAATTCATAGTAAAAAGCGTGGGGTGCTTAATATATTAAATGTTATAATTATTATATTTGCCAATATCTATGATGGAAAAGTTATGAAAAAATAGTAAAATGCACCCCACGCTTTTTACTATGAATTGACAATATTTTTTTAATGAAAAATTATTTTCTAATTTTTAGTTCGGTTGCATATAAAAGCGTGTTTTTTAGTTTTTTTAAACTATTAATTATTATTGTACAAAATAAACTAAAATGTCAGCTTGTTTGGTGAATTCGGTAGTATTCTAATTAGTAATCCGATGATTATTATCTTATATTATATACAGGGTACGACAATAGGTATGATTTTTAAATGAAATACTCTGAATATTATATCACCACCAAAAAAATCTTTTAAAATGCTTTAGAAAAATACTACATTTGATGTGTCTATCTCAATTAGTTTCGGAAATATGACCATCCAAATCTGAAAAATAATTTTAAATCATTCTTAGAAGCGTAATAGAGATACATCTTACCCAACTTTTTTAATTTTACGTGTAAAATAAATAATAACACTGTTTTGTTGGGTAGATTCTGTAGAATCCATATCCTTCATCAGAATGCTTTTATCTTAGGATATACAGTGTACGACAAAACATATTAAATTTTAAAATGGAAAACCTTGTAAATTATAAAAAAACTTGCATCTGTCCTTACATTCAGAAGTAGCAAAAAGTAGGAAAGCAATTGTAAGTACAAAAACTGATAAAGAAAAAGGTAAAAAATCTTTGACAAAAGTAGCGAGACTTCGCGAGACTGCATCGGAAACACAACAATAGCTCTTATTATTTAAACTCTTTTACTTTTTTTAGTAATCAAGGGTAATAATAAACTAAGAGATTAAATGTTGTATATTTATGTTTACTTAAAATACATTTTCAAGTTTCTTATTACCCTAATAGAAGTCGTCATATCCTTTTATAATTTTGCGTACATGTAGTTTGGAGTATCTACTTTGAAATACACAGCATGAGCCATTAAAATTTCAAAGTTGCTTTTTGGCCAAAATAATGGATTTCTATCCCATAGTATATTGGCGCGTGGCTGTAAAGGATAGCGGCGCCTTTGTATAAAATAGTCCGATTGCAGGCGGCCTTTTTTATGTTTTTTTGTATTATTTTCAAAGGGTACCGAATTTGCGCTTTTAAAATGTTCTTACTAGGTATATGTTTATAGTAAATATCTGACATTAAATTATTTTTAACAAAATTGTACTTTTTGTTTATTTAAAGGGTGGGCACGTGGGCACGTGGGCACGTGGGCAAATGTTTAGTATTTATATTGGAATGTCCTTACAAATTATAATAAATGTCCATATAAAAATTATCCCATTGTTGGCAATTTCATAATCATTACCATATCTAGCTATATGCATCCGAAGAAAATGTCTAATAAATATCTCCAAGACCCACAGTCAATAAAAAATGTCATTCAAAGCTAAAAAGCCGACGAAGACAACGGATGGATGGAAGTTAATATTGTCACTTCCTCCATATCGGGACGAAGTGTGAGCTAACGAATGCAACAGACAAGCTTTGAACAGATGTTTCTGATGGAAGTTGGATGTTCAAGTCGGAAGATAGGGATTTGTTTCATCAAGTTTTAATCATATTAAGTTAGACACACATATTTGGCAATATATACACTACAGCAGAGAATTAATTGCTGTTCCATCTGTAATATTTTGGTAATTACCAAAAAAAAATCGCATTTTTTTAAATTTTATTTTGTATGGCCGTGAGGTAATGCAATGGATGAAGTATGTTTTTAACCTCGTTTTTATGGCAAAATCGAAATTCATCTAAAAAAGGTCTTCACCTTAAAAAATAAAATATGTTTTTTTATTGTACTAAAACTGTCAAATTGTGCACAAACTACTACCAAAAAGCATTTTTTTTTATCTTTGGACAATCCACGAAGGCTGAAAGCCTAAATTCTAACGTACCGTGGGTGTCTTAAGCGAGGTAAGAGGAAGTTTGTTAACACGGGACTTAAAAACTTGAAGATTTGGGAGGGAAGGAAAGACCTCCGCTGGCAGTAGGTTCCACAGTCTAGAAACTCTAGGGATAAAAGAACGAACGAAATGGGAAGTTCAGGGCCTGTCCAATTGGACCGTATAGGGATGCATACGTGCGGCACCACGAGTTTCTCTGTTGGGAGCTGCAAGAGAAGGGACTATACTGGATAATTCGTCGGAGCAGAAGCCGTAAAAGTATCTATAGAAGAGCGATAGATCTCCCACAGCTCGACGATGGGCAAGAGAAGGAAGTCTTTGAGTAAGTAAAGGATCATTAATAAGACGAACAGCCCTTCTTTGAATGGCATCAAGAATGCTGAGGGTTGTAGGGGATGCCATTCCCCAGACATGAGAACAATATTCCAGAGAGGTCAAATTTGGGACACATAGTTACAAAGTGTATAAATTGGAAGGGGAAAAATGGTTTTTGGCTCTGAAAAGAAATCCAAGCTTTTTTGACGCCGCGGTGGCTATAGATACAATGTGTTTATGACAGTTAAGGTTATTTACAAATGTGACGCCCACAAGGTTAAATGTGTCCCCGCTCTGCAAAACCTGGCCACTCATAAGCAAAGGGTGAGTGTTTGATGATTTTTTTCGCGACAAGGAATATGATTGTGTTTTGGATGCATTAAATTGAACGAGATTTTTGGCGCCCCAATCCAATATCAAATTGAGATCCTGTGAAAGAGATATCTGCATCGCCCTGCGTTTGTTTTCCAAGTCGGGTTGAGAGATTGGCTTGGGAACCTGAAAAGTGGAGTGAAGGGTACTATCGTCAGCATAACTATGAATGGGATTGGTTGTGGAAGAAAGAAGGTCGTTGATGTGAAGAAGAAACAAAGTTGGTGCTAGCACTGAACCCTGAAGCACTCCAGCATTAATTTCGTGAAAGCTTGAAGAGTGGCCATCAACAATGACTGATATACGTCGATTAGAAAGATAACTGGAGAGCCAAGAGCAGAGTTTAGTTGGAAGACCATAGGAGGGAAGTTTATTAAGAAGTACGTCATGCCAGACTTGGTCGAAAGCTTTAGATATGTCAAGAGCAACGATCTGGGATCACCTAGAAACTCGAGACTTCTTCCAGTTGTGGGAAACGAAGGAAAGAAGATCTGCTGTAGATCTCTTGTGACGAAATCCGTATTGCCTGTCATATAAAATTTTATGTTTTTCTAAATACCTAAGAAATTGCGAGTTAATGAATTTCTCCATTACTTTACAAAGCATTGAGAGGAGTGAAATGGGTCTATAGTTCGATAAAAGAGATATTTAGATCCTTTCTTGGGAATAGGCTGGACACGTGCAGCTCTCCAGCTGTCTGGAAAAATACCCGTGTCATAAGAAATTCGAAAGAGCCTAGTTAAAATAGGTGCAAGTTCAGGAGCACATTTTTTTAAAATTTATCAAGAATAATCATAATTTCTGAATCCTAAAATTATTAACAGATTCGCTTTTACTGAATTATTGTCCATAGTTTGTCTACAAAAAACGTATTAGTTCAATTGTAGCTAAATCCGATTTCTTTTGCAGCGAGGTTAAATGCATCATTTTGGAAAAAGTCCCGTAAGTCCTGTCCTGACTGACTATTCGACCAAAATTGGAGAATCTATAGAAAACATATCTACCTTTTAGCATTGTAAATATAAAAAGCATAGATAAAGTTTAGTTAAAAAGTGTGCAAGTTTAATTTGGCACAACCTGTATGTATACATAATACTTTCGTTGAAACCTGGTATTCTAAGAAAATTTTCAATATTTTTGCTTTTTGTGACAATTTCTTTAAAACTTCCATCTTAAAAAGACATTTTAATCTTATTAATCTTGATAAAAATCACAACTTTTCGAGTATAATAGCAATTTATCCTCTTTTATTATTAAATCTCTAAATGCTAGAAGTTTGTTGACCGATAAATTATGGCTACTTAACACCAATTTGCCAAAGTGTCCCATTAATTATTGCCTGATTAATTTGACAAGTGCTTTACTGTGCCCCACACGTCATTGGCATAAACCGTCTGACTGAGTGTCTACATTTGCAAGAATATCTGTAAATAATTACCACAAGTTGTCTGTTCATTAAAATTTGCTGTCCTGTTTCTTTCAGTTTGTATATTTTCGGAATCAGAAAAGGAAATAATAGCTTTGTTCGCGGGTTTGATTCTGAATCGGTTCTGGGACTATTCGCATGCGCAGTGAAAAAGCAGCGTTTGCGGTTAGTAAAATTCTGAATTTTTAGTAACAGTTCTGTGTTCGCGGGTTGCAATGGAATCAGTTCGTTACCGGTTCGTAACCTGATTAACAGTCCTGGGATTTTTGTTGGAACTAGAAGTTAAGTTCGGAATTTTATGCGCATTGTCGACATGGTCAGCTGTTTTCTGTTTTTGTGGTACAGAAATAAACCGTTGTATTACAGTTTATTTGTTTCTGCCAGTTTTTATGCGGGTTAATATACCTCTTGAACATTTTTTTTATATTTTTGTGATTCTAAGCGTATATAAACAAAGGATTTTTAATTGTATTCCGTATGAATGTATGTATGCAATAAAATAAATAAAGATTTAATTAAAAAATATAGACAATATTACAAGATTTTACCATTTCTTGTTGTTTGAATTTTATCTTTAGTTAAATACACATATTTATGTTAAAAACGAGAGGAGGCAGGGAATCCCTCGTCTTCCGCCGCGAGACCTCGAGTGGCTTTCGACAGTATAAAAATTTACCTTTTTGTTTGAATTTAATTTTTTTGTGTAGTAATTTAACCATGAAAAATCCTAACCAAAAAGCTAGGTTAGAATACATCCTCCATACATGTGACCTCCATAAATCTTCTTTAAAATATTACACATAATAAAGATGGTTTATCTTTTCAAGCTCCAAGCTGAGCAAGCAAAATTATAAGAGAGAGACATATCAAATGTGGTATTTTCTTAAAGCTCTTTAAAATATCTATTAAATGGTGATGCAATATACAGGGTATTCCATTTAAAAAATGCCAGTTTACTATCAAATTCCCGAGGGTGGCCATATTTCCGAAACTATTAAAAATTCTATATACCACATAAGGACTTTTTTAATGGTCATTGATAGATCTTTCGAATCGTTATATAATATACAGGGTGTTCCATTTAAAAGAAGTATATGTTTTGCAATAAATAGAAAATCCGATGTTCAATTGTTTTTTTGTTGGCAACACGTTAATCAGCGGAAAAAATGCTACTATAGATGGGTCCACATTAATTTTCATTCTGAGAGCAATACCGCTAAGTACACAAAAATAATAAAGTAAACAAACCTTTTCGAACGCACATAGCCTCTGACAGAGTCTGATTACATATTTTTTAGATAAATAAAATAAAACATTGCTTAAACACGTATCTCGTAAAAATCATCCTCATATTTCGCCTCTGTCCTATCATAAAACCGGTGGCACGTGGCGTGGTACTAGAAACTCATCGGGTTGAATATTTTTTGCTGCAATAAATCATTGTTCACACATGGGTTTATTAACTTTATCATTTTTTGTGTACTTTGCGGTACTGCTTTCAGAATGAATTAAATGTGAACCCATCTATACTTTGCTAATTTCTATTCTATTTCTATTTTTTTTCTTGGATTTGGTCCCTTCAGGTCCAATCCACCACTCTCCCCTTCCGGTCTATGCTTTCCAGGGCTTCGTCGGCGGAAAATCTGGATAATCGAGCTCGTAGCTCCCAGAAATTCCAAAAAGAAAACAAATAATTCAACAATCGATGCAATGCATAAATTGTCGGCTGTCAAATCAAAATCTGCTACTGGTGTTACGTATAACCTTCACTTTCACTACTGACAGTTCCCATGGCTCGCCCATCTATTTCCCGCCATTTGAGAAATACCTCGTGTTCACCACCAAACAAACAAGATACCATCAGCTTATAGGAATCTTCGCTCACAGCGCTTAGATCCAGAAGAAAGATGCCGTCAATTTGGCGTGAATCTTTCCTTGATCCCCGAAGGTAAAAAACGTTCGTACGACACCTCTAACCGCCACTCCGGGAAGGACTTTGTAGTCCTCTACGCATGTCCGCACTTTTCGGAGGTCAAACAAAAAGCACTTTGCTAATTTAACCGACTTCGTATCTCCAATAATAATGAAGTTAGCAATAGTGCAAAATGTAAAGTGTCCTTAAAGCTCTTCGACCAATATTTTGAAATTTTCGGTACATAGCCACAACTAATGAAACACCCAGTACAGGTGAAAGTAAAATTATTAGCTTACCCATTAAGTGATAAAAGTGATTTAAAGATGCAATGTAAACTATATGGACTTCAGATGCAGTAGGTGTTTTCTTCGAAATAAATTGTAAGATGGAATTAAAATTAATTGGGTTATGACTTCACTGCGTTTTGATAAAGCACTGATGTCATGATTATTTATTTTTTATTTAATCAGTAATCAGTGTTTGGGGCAACATGAAACATTACCGAATTTAACAGATTAGGATTAGTAAATATTGCGTTTCTTTGCTCGAGAAATTTAAACAGGGGTCAGACGGTAAGGACTTTTGGGACGTGACGTCTCCTGCATGGTAAAAATTATTATTGAAGATATGTTCTATAGTTCGGCGTATTTATTTAATGGATGGTATTTATTTGGGTACACGCCAAAATAAAATTAAAAGTACTACATACAAAATCAAAAAACAATTTAAACAAGTAAAAAGATAATTAAAAATGGACGTTTCGGTGGCAAATTAAATGGAATCAAAATAATAAAAATTAAAATTTACTATTATTAAGGTTTTAAAATTTAAAATTTGTATCTTTTTTGGTATATTTTATTTTTAAAATAATTATCCTCTTGATTTTATAAATAATTGTTTCCTTGAATTTGAAACTCCAGTTATAAGACAAAATCAAAATAGACCTATTACAAATTTATTTTTACCATACATTCCCGGACTATCAAATAAAATTCAACGAAGAGGACATAAATTAAATATTCGCACAATCTTTAAAACACAAAACACTATCAGATCTCAATTAACAAAAACAAAACCATGTAACTTAAATGAAAATACAAAAATGTAATTTATAAAATACCTTGCGAATGCAATAAGTTTTATATAGGTGAAACTTGTAGACCATTAGCCAAACCCATAAAAGAATACAGATCATACATTAAAAACACAGAATTTCATAAATCAAAAATCTGCCAACACGCATTTGATAACAATCATAGAATAAACTGGGATACTTCGAGCATTTTAGGAAAGGAAACTTGTTCTAAAAAAGCAAAATCAAAGAAAGTGCGTATATATTATTAAATAAAGATAATTGTGTAACATCAATTTCAGTTAATTTAAATAACACTTGGTTGCCTTTGCTTGATACTGAAGTATCTTCAGGAAGACTAAAAATTAACTAACTATTCACCTTTTTTGTACAATAAACAATCAATACACCAGCAACCAGTTATCTATGTCACTATGACACTATAACCAAAACAAACATATTGTGACATTTAATTTCAAAAATTTCAGAATATCCTAAAAAAGATACAAATTTTAAATGTTAAAACCTTAATAATAGTAATTTTTTTATTTTTATTATTTTTATTCCATATATCTTGACAACGGTGGCAGATTTGCCACCGAAACGTCGATTTTGTTTTTGGTTTTTAGTACTTTTAATTTTATTTTGGCGTGTACCCAAAAATACCATCCGTTAAAAATTATTATTGTCATTATGATTCTAATTACACAATTTTTATTGTACAAAATTAAACTTTTACACATTATTCTACAAATAGGAAAATATTTTGAATTTTGGCAAAACAGACATGCGATACGTACTTTTTCGGTGTTTTTTACGTCCTGGACACCACTTCGTGGTCAGTATTGCTCCAACATCCACTTACCTTCAGTACAGAGTACAGATAACTGAAGAAATTGCTAATTTTAGATATTTTTACGTTAGAAAATACTTATGACGTGCCAAATTTTTATTCCGGATTTGTGATTGGAAGGCAAAAATACATTGAACACATCTTTAATGATATTTTAAACGACCCTGGTATTGTAAGCATGCATTAAACAGACGATGATCTGTGAAACCGACAATAAACAAAACATCTTTATACGTTGAAAACTTATCAAACGAAGAAAAACCCGATAAATCATAAAATATCCTGTATTTTGTGGCAGAAAAACATACAAGAATTGAAATTTACGAGGTTTTCAATAGTCAGTGATATACCAAAGGTAAAGAAAATGATTTTATGTTGTTTTGATTTGGGATTTCAAACTTTTTTGATATTGATTTTATATTGCTATAGTTAGAACCATATTTATTTCATTCTTAAATCGATACCGCCAAGTACACAAAAAATGATAAAGTAAACAAACTTTTTCGAAAGCACATAGCCTCTGACAGAGCCTGATTAGATTTTTTAGATAAATAAATAAAAATATTGCAAAAACACGTATCACGTACTTGAAAAACATCCTCTTATTTCGTCTCTGGCCTGCCATTAAACCTGTAACGCGTGGCGTTATCGTCGGGTTGAATATTTTTTGCTGCAGTAAATGATTGTTCACAAAATGGTTTATTTGCTTTATCATTTTCCGTGTACTTGGCAGCATCGCTTTCAGAATGAAATAAATATGGTTCTAACCATAATAATACAGGTTTTTATTAAAAAATAAATATACAGCGTGTCTACTTAACTTTGCACCATATGGAACACTTTTATTAATAATTTTATGAAAAAAAAATATTCATTATAAAAGTTCTGCATGGTCTAAAACCCAAAATGCAATTATTAGATTTTAATTTTTTGCAGTGATATACGAGGTATGTCAAAAAATTGTTTGTACGTTAATTCATACTTATTTTGAAATGTAATATGTAAAGAAAGCTTAAGAACTGTGAAAACAGTAAAAGTCGTACCAAAAAGCTCGTTATAGCAGAAAAAATGTTAAATATAGTTTTTTCTTTTCCCTAAACCAATTTGCATATTTAAAAGCTATTTTTAATCCTAAACATCTTTTTTTATAAAAATTTCGATATTATGAAAAATAAACGTACTTTCTTCGTATACCACTACAAAAAATTAATATCTGATAATTGCATTTTAGGGTTTAGACCATGCAGAACTTTTATAGAAGTAACTTTTTTACTAAGTAGATGCTGTATATTTATTTAAATAATATCTTTAAATATGTTATATGTTAATGTTGTTATAGAATAAGTTTCTTATACTCACTTTATCTTTTCACCTTGTATAAATAAAAACGGGTTTAAAAATTATTATTCCTTAAGTGGTATGGTGCGAACTTAAGTAGATGCTGTATATTTCTTTAAATAATATCTTTAAATATGTTAACGTTGTTATAGAATAAGTTCCTTATACTCACTTTATCTTTTCACCTTGTATAAATAAAAACGGTTTCAAAATTATTATTTCTTAAGTGGTATGGTGCGAACTTAAGTAGATGCTGTATATTTCTTTAAATAATATCTTTAAATATGTTAACGTTGTTTTAGAATAAGTTCCTTATACTCACTTTATCTATTCACCTTGTATAAATAAAAACGGGTTTAAAAATTATTATTCCTTAAGTGGTATGGTGCAAACTTAAGTAGATGCTGTATATTTCTTTAAATAATATCTTTAAATATGTAAACGTTGTTTTAGAATACGTTCCTTATAATCACTTTATCTATTCACCTTGTATAAATAGAAACGGGTTTAAAAATTATTATTTCTTAAGTGGTATGGTGCGAACTTAGGTAGATGCTGTATATTTCTTTAAATAATATCTTTAAACATGTTTTCGTGGTTCTAGAATAAGTTCATTATACTCACTTTATCTTTTCACTTTGTATAAATATTATTTCTTAAGTGGTAATAATTCTTTTTTTTGTTTCAGTACCAGTCCCAGTCAGTTGCAAGAAGTGACATTGGATCAAGATGTATCAACGTTCTCAAGTAAGTACTTTAGTCTGTATTAAATTTAATAACATTTAAAACCAAACAATATTATTTTTCAGTTTTTTTTGCTTTTAATAGACATTTTGCACCTCTTAAAATAACAGACGTTTTTTGGCCTCCTTATGGTTATCGTTATTAAACATAACGATTACGGCAGCAGTTTAAGACAGAGATTTAGCAGCCTTTTTTAAGAAATTTATCTTGCAACTGCGCTTTCGACACATAACCTTATTTTTGCCTGTGGTTCACCGATTTTAAAGTTAACGAAAAATCAGTATTTACTTTTATTCTTCATAAGATATAAATTGATATTTAAATATATGCAAACACTTCTGTTTATTTCGTTTTTTAAAGTAGATGCAAACAATACAGTATAAGCAAAACACAAAAAGTAAGGTTAAGTTTGGTAGTAGAATAAAAGCAAGTGTGCCAGATTGTAACATCTAAATTAATTACTGATTTAGAATATCCGTAAAAGTGCAAGTCCGTTTTAATTTCTTTACTATTTGATTTTTATTACTGCTATAGATTTTTCGCTAATTAGAGCCTATGTATAAATGATATTTTAATTAATACGGCATTAAAATTTTAACCTTATAAATAATTGATATTAAAATTTCTACAATCTGGCAACCACGCAGTTTAACAATAACGATAACGATAACGATAAGCTCTTCGGTATTCATCCGTAATTAAAGGAGTCCGGTATGGTTAATAACGATAACGGATTATATTTACGTTACTGCGCAGTCTCGGAATAACGTTAACCACAACGGAATTACAAAATAAGGGGTGCAAAATGTCTTTAATGTAAGAACCTAACAACTTTATTTTTAAAATTTATGTTGTTACATTTTTAAAACCTGACTGTTAATCTGATTTATCGTTATTGTTAAAATAACATTTTAAACCTTAAATTTTAATAACTTCATGTCTCTCAGCGCCATTTTTATTGCCAAAAAATGTTATGAATAAGCTCGAACAAAATACCTATTTGAATGTCGAGTCTAAAGGTGGTTTACCCTGGCAAAAGGTCAAATTTTTGGCAAATTTAAAGTATGTTGTGTAAAAACAGTTGGGTAAAATTTTCTATTTAACCATAAATAACAGACTAACACAACATGTTTTGTTGAAAGTTATGATTTTGACTTGGATTGCAGCTGTTTACATAAGGCAATTCAGTTTAAGAAATTTGTCCTTTTATTTAGGACATACATTGTCAAAGGGCAAATACATGAGATATATCCCCTTAATAATTTCTAATTGCTTATTTTTCCTTATTATGACTAAAGTAAGTCAAAAGAAATGGTTGACGTATTATTGTTCACATTTTCAAATGACAGTGTGTAAAATTTCACCAAGACAAACAAATGGAATCTATCGAAGTAGACAAAACTAACAAATCATACAAATAAATTTAGAGTTGGCACTAAATTTGCGAAGGTTGCCAAAGATAATCCATTGAATTTGACAAAGAGTAATTTTGTTTTGTTCCCTACGAAGTCTGGTCCATGTAACTCTCATAATCCTATAGCCAAGTAAAATAAAAAAATCAAAATTTTATTCGCGTTAGTTGGGACTATTTTTAACAGCAACTGTAATTCATGATTTTAAAAAATACCTTAGTAAGAAATCGTTTGTTTAGAGATATTGTCACTTGAAATTGATCAAAATAATCCTCTTGAATCTCATTTTTGTCACACCTAAAGAACTTCCTATTCACTGAATAGCCATTTCATTGATCAAAGACCAACAAGAAACTAAAAGTTCTCTTTAAAAAAATCTACATTGTGTTCACGAATGGACTTAACTATACCTGTAAACCTATTTATTTTTGATAATTCTAACCAGAACTAACCAGAAGAAGGTTAATAAGAACCACCATATATATTTGAAACTTGTGATATTTTTTTTTAGTGCCAATATCTAGGTTTTTACTTACGTCATTTAATGTTTTTCCTTCAATTTTTTTGAGTTGTTCCACCGCCCTTTTTAACTTTTTATCTTTTTATAAAAAGTTGGCCTATGGCTTCTAAGCAAAGAAAAAGTTAAAAATTATTAAATAGTTTTATAATATTTTCCATTTGAAGGTAAAATAAGAAGCAAAGGAAGTAACAAATTCTTCTTGTACAAAATTTGTAATTATATTTTTGACATGTTTTTATCAAAATTTTCACTTATCCCATTTTGAGACAAATCGTCACTTAGAGCCTTTTTTTATAGAGTGGAGCCTGTGAGCGGCAGACCTTCGTTATTTTGTAAAAGCTGAAAGTTTCATTAGTGGCTTTGGCAGGTACTAGGTCCCAAAGTTTGATGTCTGTGTCTGCCAAGGGGTTGGAACTGTCAAAACTGTCTGGCGACTAGGGAAATATCTTCTAATAGGTATCCAAGTAACGTACATAAAATTCAGTTTTTACAAAATAACGAAGGTCTGCCGTTTACGGGCTCTTAGACTCTTGACCCATTTGTTTACAGAAAAGTTGCTATATAGCCCAATTAATTTAGACTTTCACCTCGGAATCTCACGGAATAAGCTGAATATCTGTACATACTTTTATTTTGGTACAAAAATACTCTCCTAAAAATCCCCTATGATATCGTGTAAGGTACTTGAAATATGACAGATCAAATGTCAAAAAATCAGTTATTTGCAAATATCTCGTTTCCTTTACTTTTATTCGCATTTATATTTATTATAAAAGTTGTAAAACACAAAATTCTTCACAAATTTGATATTAAGCAGTTTTTGTCTGACCAACGGATTCAATAATAGATGGCGCAGAGTGTAAATCACTTTACTGTATGTACATATACCTTAGCACGCAATCAATCGTAATTTTTAGTCTAATATGTTATCTTTTACTTAAGTATTTGCTAAATATCACGATTGATTGCGTGCTAAGGTATGTACATACAGTAAAGTGTTTTACACTCTGCGCCCTCTATTATTGAATCCGTTGGTCAGACAAAAACTACTTAATATCAAATTTGTGAAGAATTTTGTGTTCTACAACTTTTATAATAAATATAAATGCGATTTAAAGTAAAAGAAACGAGATATTTGCAAATAACTGATTTTTTGACATTTGACCTGTCATATTTCAAGTACCTCACGATATCATAGGGATTTTTAGGAAAGTATTTTTTGTACCAAAATTAAGGTATGTACAGATATTCAGCTTATTCCGTGAGATTCCGAGATTGACCCTTTAATTTGACTAAGATATGTAATTTTTCAATTGCAAAAATTCAGTTATTCCTGATATAGTACAGGGTGGCTCGAATTCGACGCTCATCATTGGGATTTCGGAAACCGTAAGAGATACAGGATCGGTTAAATGGAGGCAAAGTTGCGCAATTTGATGCTCAATAAAATGCCGTTTTGCTTTTTAAAAAATCCGAGTACTTCCGAAGATATTCGAAAAAAACCGGAATTTTCAATTTTGGTTTCTATTGTTTCCTGGCTATATTTGTTAAGATAACTTAAAATGGAAAACACGTTTTCAATGGCAACTTTTTCTGCTCTATAATTCAGTGTGATTAAATATTGAATCTGACGTTTCGGCTTCTGGCGACCATCATCAACTTAATTTTTTAAATACGGACCTGATATTTTTTCAATTTAAGTAAATCCTTTCATCACTCTTCAAACACTATATATCGCCACTTTGATATTTTCCGACGTTTCGTACAAAAATTCCATCACCAGAATATTACATATTTATTTAACCATAATACGGCCCTCAACTACATTTTTAGGTAAGAAGGTAAAAAAGAATAAACTTATTACATATTCGTAATCTTTTATTGCAACTCATTGATATCAAACAGCAAAAATTACTTTATTAACCGAAAATTTCATGAATATTAGACATAAGATACAAAAAGGTAGACAACCAATCAGCTTACATAAACAATTTGTAATACTATCTTGATGCCCATATTAAAAAAAAAAAAACATAATTTAATCACTATTAAAAGTGTTCAAAGAAGTAACCTTCCGCCTCGATGCATTTTTCTTGCTTTGCTTTGTATTATTAATACAGTTCGATTAATTGTTCTCGCAGGAATGGCAGCGACTTCCCTTATCAAATTTTGTCGTAGTACTTAAAGGTCGTGAGGTGCATTTTTAATTAAACGGTTCTTAAGATATCCCCAAAGGAAATAATCTAGGGGACTAAGATCTGGGCTCCTAGCGCGCCATCTTGCAAAACCATTTATTAGGAAATATATGGTAAAGGAATTGAGCTACTTTCCTTTCATTGTGGGCAGGGGCTCCGTCTTGCTGCCACTATATTTCTTGAAATACTGCCAGTTGATTATCTAGGGCGTCTAAGACATCATTTCTAATCAAATTTAGATATTGTTCGGACAACATCTTGGTATACGGAGAAGCTGCGCTTGAGAGTATTTGGGGCACTTACGTCTCTTTCGATATTTAAGACCATTCCTCCTCAATTTCAACGCTATCGTACTCTTAGAAGATCTGTATTGCCTAGCCAGTCTTCTCGTTGACATTCCAATCTGGTTTTTTGCTCTTCACACCATCTCACTGACCTCTGTGCGGTAAATGCACGTGGTCTTCCACTTTTTGGGAGATTCAGACATGGTATTCCCTGCTCGCACTCCGCTATTGTTCTATAAATGGTTTTGCGTGAAATGTTTTCATTCTGGAATATTCGACAGATTTCAGCTTTGGGTATCCGCCCAACTAACTTGTAGATACTTTTTCTTATTTCTAATTTTATACGACATCTTAATGCGAAAACTTCAAAATAAATAAATTTCAACTGACAGTAAATAAAGTAAATAAACTTTTGTTTTCAAAGGCAACTTGATATTATTATGTTTTTGTTAAAATTAAAGGCAATGAGTTTTGTGCCAAAACTTTTAGGAAATACGTTATCGGTTTTTTCTTCTAGTATTTGAATCTTTTTTCCCAGTATTCAAATACTTTTTTCGGTTATTCGTATTCGTATTCGAATACCAATTTTCAGTATTCGACGCAATCTCTGGTACAGACCTGCAGGTCTTATTTTATTTGTTTTGGTTTATATTTTCAATAATGTGCTAATTTGGTTAAAATGTGTTGTGTTTTTTAAATATCGTTGCAAAAAATGAATATTTTGAAATGCCGTTTTAATATCTGCGTTCTCGATAACTTTTTATAAATTATCACCAGAGACAAGAATGAGACGAACAACTAAATGTAAATAAATTATCCGAGAGAGAGATAGTTGCTGGGCCTTCCTTGTCTGTCTTCAAGGCAGGTAAACGCAGATGGCGCGTGAGTCGACTTTATCGTTTGCCCTCCAAATTCAAATTATATAGCTGTGCTATTTTTGCCCTTAATGTTAGGTACTTGTTTTTGTTTCCTATTAATATAAAATATTGGGGTTTAGTTCAATAATTACACACACCTTATTAAAAATGTCATTTATTTGGTTTTTATAAAGATTTTTCTTACAGATAACCATGTCAATATTACCTTAAATTATCTGTTGAAAAGCACAAATTTAATATATACACTGTAATCACTAATAAAAGTCAATATTCAAAGTCCAATTAAAGGTAAAAAATCACGAAACACACAATAAATCACAGAAAATGTAAACAAACTGTCCAAACAAATCGGCCATTGAAAAATATCAAACACAAATATCGAATAACATTTCGGCGTGACTGCCTGTGGCAACGTTGTCAAGTTAAAAATATTCGATTCATGGTATATTTTCTTTCTCTTAATTAGATGCGAACCAAAAAAGGACATTAAAGTTTACATGCAGAAATTGTAAACAACTTGGCAACCAGGGCAAAGCGATGATTGCTCCATCTACGATAGCCTGCCATGATGAAAGACAAAGACATATTTATTGGAACTTGCGTTAAACCAGAAAGAGATAAATACAATGGACAAATTGTTAGGACCAGACAAATTGTTAGGACCAGTTACTCGTCTCATTGTTGTCTCTTTTATCACCAAAAACAAATTACATTTTAATTTATTATTTATTTTTGTATTAAAATTTGATCTTACTGGGCTAGAAGCAAGATTTTGTTTTAGAGCTATTAATAGCTTCTAGTTTTGAGTTTACGATCGTATAGCGCCGTGTCGGTTGGGTGTTACAAGTTAACAGGTCATTTGTAGTACTAACTTATTCTAAACAGCTTCTTTAATGAGTCTGGACGAGATATATTTGTTTTTATTGCGCCGCATGAAATTTAACGAAAAAATCAACAAATTACAGTTGTTTTTGTGATGGCAAGTTTTTGGCATAAGTTGGGGTTTTTTCCTGGAACTAGCCACTCCATTGACGCAGTTTTACGCAATAAGATCTTTATTTATAAATCAAGATAATGTAAAACAACAAAAACTAAAGTCAAAAATTTCTGGAATAAGTCCTTTTAGTTTTTTGACGAATCCATGACCGTTGTTATTCACAGGTTTTGATCAGGCTTGACATAATGCTTACCAAACTTCCTTCCTACGTACTTCCCACTACTTTGTTCTCATCTCTTTATGTTATTTTGAGGAGGTCAGTGGGAAAGTGGTATAGAAGGAACAGTTTAAAAATGTAAATTCGGTGCTCTTTGATAAGAAAAAAAATCACAAAAAGTTTAAAGCAAATAAATCGGCATGCTTGTCTTCGCGGCCGCCTTTGCTATATTTCTTTTGTGATATGCCGGTTGATTCAGCTGGTCATCGCACTATGGGATAGAAATTAATTTTTTTGGTCAAAATTCTGAAACTTACCAATCTAATTGAGGTGCTTTTTACTGGGAAAATATTATAAATTATTACAAATGCTTTTTGGAAACCTAAAACTTATTATATGTTATTATAAATTTACACCCCCTTAACATTATTATTTTTATTGTACAAAATAAACTAAAATATCAGCTTGTTTGGTTAATTCGGTAGTATTCTAATCAGTAATCCGATGGTTATTCTCTCATGTGATATACAGGGTACGACAATAGATAAGATTTTTTTTAATGGAATACCCTGAATATTATATCACCACCAAAAAATCTTTTAAAATGCTCTAAAAAATACTGCATATGATGTGTCTATCTCAATTAGTTTCGGAAATATGACCATCCACATCTGAAAAATTATTTTAAATTATTCTTAGAAGCGTAATAGAGATACATCTTTCCAACTTTCTTTATTTTTTAACGTATAAAATAAATAAAAACCCCTGTTTCGTTGGGTAGATTCTGTAGAATCCATATCTTTCATCAGAATGCTTTTATCTTTTAGGATATACAGTGTAGGACAAAACATATTAAATTTTAAAATGGAAAACCTTGTAAATTATAAAAAAATCTTGTATCTGTCCTTACACTCAGAGGTAGCAAAAAGTAGGAAGGCAATTGTAAGTACAAAAACTGATAAAGAAAAAGGTAAAAAATCTTGACAAAAGTAGCGAGACTTCGCGAGACTGCATCGGAAACACAAGAATAGCTCTTATTATTTAAACTCTTTTACTTTTTTAGTAAATGAGGCTAATAATAAACTAAGTAGATTAAATGTTGTATATTTATGTTTACTTAAAATACATTTTCAAGTTTTTTATTCATATCCTTTTAAAATTTTACGTACATGTAGTTTGGAGTATCTACTTTGAAATACACAGCATAAGCCATTAAAATTTCAAAGTTGCTTTTTGGCCAAAATAATGGATTTCTATCCCATAGTGTATGGGCGCATCGCTGTAAAGGCCTTTATATAAAATAGTCCGATTGCAGGCGGCCTTTTTTATGTTTTTTGTATTATTTTCAAAGGGTACCGAATTTGCGCTTTTAAAATGTTCTTACTATATTTCCACTACTTTGTTCTCATCTCTTTATATTATTTTGAGGTCAGTGGGAAAGTGGTACTAGTGACAATTAAAAAATACTGCGCCATTTAGGGCAAAAGTTATTTGCTAATAATAAAATCCTAAAAATGTAAATTTACAAAGTGTCCTATTTTTGTGTGTTTTACAGGGTTTCTCGCTTATGAGTAAAGTTACAAAGATGCGGTTTTCGCGACACCCTGCTACTTTTTTGTCAAACGAAAGATGCCGCAAACAGATTTGTCCTAGTCCTCTTGGTTTCTTCGCTACAGGGTGATTTTTAAAATGTTGTATTTTCGGTTACCCGTCGTATCTCAGGTATCTGATAACTTATTGAAAAGATAAAAACGGGCCCTTAAAGAACTTTTTACGCAGAATACAGTGGCGTACACGACATTTTTCTCGGATTTACTTTCTTTAAGATATTAGCACTTTTTTAAATGAAACACCCTTTTATTTCTAAAAATATAATATAGTCGAAACTTATTTTTATAAACAGCATGAAAACATGCAATTATTTACTTTTGACATAGCCGGCTTTGGTTTAAATTTATGACAGTCAAATTAATCAACGGCCAATCGAACTTGTCCTCATTTTAAATGCCTATAACTTTGTCATTTTTCAACTTAAGGAAATGATCCAAAAATTGATTTGTAGAGGTAATTATTAGGTTTTTTTCTGTTTTTGAGACTACGCAAAATAATTTTAATAAAAGAAAATATTACTTTTTTATTGGGACATTTAAGGGGTTTTAGGGACTTTACAAAAATGAAAAATAAAGGTTGTTTACTCTAGGAAAAAGATCATCTCTTTTAAGTTAATAACATTTTCCCTTCGTGAATTCTTTTTTAGAAGCAAAAATTTTTATGAAGAACAGCTTTTATCCAGACTTTTTTTCGCTACGTTGAATAAATAATTATTTACATTACAAGATGCGAAAGTTTACTTTTTGGTGTGAGGTGGTGTGGTTAGTTTTGGTTCGGCCATTTAAAACCTCCGAATACTTAAAAGGCCTTTCGCATCGTGTAATGTATTATATTTTTCTGCTACTGCCGTATGTATCGCATAATTTAATAATCATTAACATCGTGTTTTAATAGAAATATCAGAGATTTTGAAATTTTGCCTGTTAAAAATTAATCCATAGCAACACATTTATTGTTGACATTGTCTGTCATCAGCACTTGTCAGATATTGAATTATTGTTAATTTAGTATAAATCCATTCCCATTTTAAAATGTTAAATGAATATGAAAATGGCATCCAAAAGGCAGCTGACCTTGCGTGTGCCTCACTTCTGCCAGACAAATCTAAAGAGAGGTACCATCAAACATAATAATCGTTTTCTGAATGACTTGCTACAAAAAATGTGGGGCGGATTGACGAGAATGTGATGTTGGCGTATTTTCAAGAAAAATCCGAGTCTGTATCACCACCAACCCTCTGGTCTGTATATTCCATGCTCAAGTTAACAATTTCCGTAAACAAAAATCAAGATATTTCGGAGTTCAAGAAACTAGTTGTTTTTATTAAAAGGAAAAACGATGGTTATGAGGCAAAAAGTTAAAAAAATTTAAAAAAGAAGAAATCATAAAGTTTTTACTTAACGCGCCTGATCAAAGTTACTTAGCAATGAAAGTAATAGCCATTATGGGAGTGGCTGGGGCATGCCAGACAGACGAAATATACAGAATGAAGCTAAGTGATGTAGAAATAAGAAATGACGTGGCTATAGTAAAAATAGTGGAGTCTAAAAATAAAGTTAAAAGAAACTTTGTAGTAACCAACGATGAAGGCTCAGTTCCTTATGTCAGATTTCTACAGGAATATATTAAGCTGAGACCAAGGAATGCTCTAGATGAGCGCTTATTGTATCGTTATGAAAAAGGGTAAATGTGTTAATCAAGTAATTGGAAAGCACACTATTTCAAATGTACCTAAAGAAATTGCGAAGTTTTTGAAGCTTGAAGACATCAGTAGATACACTGGCCATTCTTTTAGAAGAACGTCAACTACGTTCCTTGCCAATGCTTCGGATGTCGATATTTTGGACTTAAAAGGCATGGAGGTTGGAAGTCTTCTTCTGTTGCGGAGGGATATATTGCTGAATCCTATAGTAATAAGGTGGAAATTTCAAAGAAGATTTTACACGAAATTCCTACCAATATTTCCTCTAATGAAGTAACAGTGAAAAATATGAATATTAACGTAGTTAAAGGTGATAACGATACCCCAACAACAAATTTAAAAACTGTTAATTCAAGTATTATTCCTCCAATTTCTTTTGCTAATTGCTCAAATTGCACAATTACTTTTAATACCTAACCTAGTTTTTAAAATATTTTGTCATAAATTAGTTACTTTTTATAAATAAATCCTAATATTTCCCACAAGCATATTTTCTTTTTTGTATTCTTACTTTTTTGTCCAGGCGCTGAAAACATTACTTTCGTAGCTAGCAACGCTTAGCAACCAGGTAACACGAAGGTTCTCTTTCGTTATCATTCGCGTTGCTAGGACCACAAAGTTTTCTTATTTATACAGTAGTAGAAAAAATAAATTTAAATTCATTTTAAATAACAGCAAAATTAATATTTAATATTTTTGAATTAAATTTCTATTAAATAAGTGACAAAAATTAAACTAAAATAGCAAACACCATATAACATAAAATTAAGAGTTTAAAATGTAGAAATTGTTTTACCACACAAAAGTTTGTGGACGTACCTACTTCATTTAATAAAAACATTTTTAAAACCATCTGTTTTAATTTAGTTGACCGGGAAACCTACGCAAAACTTGCTCCAGTAGATAAATTAAAATAATAAATTAGCCTTTGGCAATTTTCCATGAGGGTCCAGAGCCAACGAGTTTTAAGATTTAGAGTATTTATGTAAAAAAATCCACCAAAAACATAAATGTCAAAAAGGTTAGCCAAGTTTAATACTAAAATTATGCTTGGCTGTGGGCTTCGCCGCAAACAGAATGGAGATGGAATGACTATCTGAGTAACTTTTTTTTTAATTTTTAACACCCCGTAGTTCAAAAACCAAGACGTTTAGGACATATGTTTATATGAAGTTTTTTTTCTTATTTTTTGTTGTAGAATTATTTGGTTAAGTTTGTCGGTTAAGTTACTGGACACCCTGTATGTATGTAGGTAATTTGATTGAAATTGATGAAAAGTTTGATGTCTATTGGTGCCTAAACGGTGAGGTTTATCGACTTTAATAAAGAGTACCTTATTTTTTTTTATCTTTGGACAATCCACGAAGGCTGAAAGCCTAAATACTAACGTACCGTGGGTGTCTTATTTTTAAGTTTTGGATTGTCTATAAAATGGCGCCCTCAGCTTTGCGATATCTGTCAAAATAAAAAAGTTATGATGTAAATAAATTTTAAGTTTTAGGTAAAGTGCCCTCTGGCGGTATTTAAAAAAATACTTTTGTCTTAAAATTTTAGAATCTGCAAAGCTCGATTTCTGTGCCAAATATCAACTGGATTGGTTAAAAAATAAATGCAATATGGCGAAAAAAACAAAATGAAAATTGAACTTTGACGGCTTGTAACTGAAGCTCTACCCTTATCTTGACAAGTAGAATCACCCCTTAAGTTTCGTGATCGATTTTGAATCACTCTGTATATTATGACCTTTATAAAGCTTGATCTCTTACTCATTTACTTAACTTACGTTAACTTAAGTTTTTTTATGTTTTACTCATCTATTATTGATCTGTAATACCTTAGAAACGGAATATGTTATGGTAGCAATAATTCCTGCTATCACACCTAGGGCATTATAAGCGGACATTATGATAATGCCCGCTTATAATGCCCTAATGCGCTAATATGGAAATTTTATTGCTTATCCAATTTTATTTCTCTCACAATAAAGATCAAGTTTATACATAAATTGAGAGTTCGGACTGTATTTTTCCGACTAAAAATAATAAAGTTTGTTAAACATATGTATTAAAATAAAATCAATAACTTACCAGTTCCTGAAAATATGCCATTAAAACGATTCCGGTTATTTGAAGAATTGCGTTCGCATCTTTCTAAATACCAAATATGCCATACTCCCGATCATACTGTTGCCTTGATTTAACTGGCAAAAGATTTTCGGTCGCTTTTATGGCCTTTTCTCTTATATTTTGTGGAATTTCTTCCATTTTGAACAAATCGTTAAATAAAAAATGCCAACTGACTAACTGATAGAAACATCAAAGTCAAACTTAACACCAGTCATTATCTACTTACGTATACAGGTACAGGTGCAACTTATTTTTATATTGCGAATAAATAATGTAATTAGTCATTGAAAAACTCTTTTTTGGGTAAAACATAAAGCATTGTATGCACCACGGGCATTATAGTCCTAGTAACGCCCTTGATAAATAAATAGCTATTATTTACCTATATTTTGAACCTTCCTTACATACAAGCTCTATTTTTCTTTACAAAAAAAAATCGTGTCTATTTTGATTATGTGAAACCTTAAACATTTTGTGGAGAAAATAAACTGGAGGCCTGTTATTCCAGAATCTAGAGCTGGAAGTAAACTTGCACGTTGGTGGTTATTGATATAACCAATATTTTATAGGGAAAACATGGATTTATCGCGTGTTATGGATATTATGGATTTATTTAGTTAAGGATTATATAGGCCAATATTATTTAAGTATTTATGGGCGGGAATATTACGTGATTGATTTGGGTATAATGTAATGAGGTAGGATAAAAAAAATCGACACAGGTGTTTCAGTTTAGAACATAAATAACCTACATTTAGATCCGCAGTGGCAAGAAGCATTTTTCGGATTTTTACGACCTCGCGCAGTGGGTGGACGAACATGCGCACTTAAAAGCCGTGGCAAAATACCATTAAAAGGTCATTGCAAAATACAAACACCGGCACCCCATACCCTTCGTCCGCGGTCTGACCGTTAGCTACCGTACTCAGAACAGAAAACCAGGACGCCGTCGACAAATTCTTTCCGATAATGCGGATAGTCTGTTTGACGCCGGGCTCCTCGACTTGCTTGCGCCCATGAAATGTAAATTTTGTTTCGCGCAGGTAATAACATTGGCAATCCATCGTGATCAGTGGTTTAGAATATTTTTCTTCCACTGAGTTCGAAAAAAGTATTATTACTACATCACATTACTTTTGTTATTAAGTTATTATTTTACCATCCTTGAAGAGAATTCATTATCAGACTTGATGACAGAAACTAACCTGAATTCACTAGTTCCCCCTTCTTTTTGCAATCAATTATTGAGTTTTCTGCTAAATTGTAACTTAATATTTGATTTCCACCTCCAAAACCCCATTTTCTACTTATTTTGCCCATTTTTTCCATAAAATTGTAAAGCTTTACTTTCAGTCGCAGTAGCCTTGGCAGTGCCAAGGCTGCTACGATCGAAATAATTAAAAGTGAAGCTTTGCAATTTTATGGAAAGAGCGGGTTAAATAAATATAAATTGGGTTTTTAGAGTGGAAATCAAATATTAAGTGCTAAAGGAGGGGAAATAGTAAATTCAGGTTAGTTTTGTTATCAGAAGTCTGATGATCATTATCTCGAAAACAAAACGAGTCTGACTAAAAATTATTTTTTTAGTATCGTGATCCAGCGCCCCAAAAAACCCCCGATACCAAAGACGATTTCGGCCCGTTTTGGTACCCCAGTTTGGTTGGTTAAATGCCTACCAACCAATTTCGGAGTGTCAAAATAGTGACATCACGCCAACTTTGGTACCCTGTTTGGTTTGTCAAATGCTATACCGTGGCTTGTGGGTCGGTAGATCGGTTTGGTATGCTCTCATCCTTTTCTAAAGCTGTTGGTCTTACTCTAAATTTTATTTCTTTAATAATAAAACATAATATTAATAGTTGCAAATATTTTAATTTAAATATTGCTGTTAAATAAACAATTTTATAAAAACCAATAAACCGTTAGGTAGGTTCTTCTTCTATTTACCTACCAAAAATGTACCAAACGAATTCGGATGCTACCATACACTGACGTAACGGTTGTGACGTAAAACATACCAATTATTACCTACCAAAGTCGGAGTACCAAAACGGGCCGAAATCGCCTCAAATTTCATTAAAATCGGCAATGCGTCCGGTTTGTAAATAATTACCGAAAAGGTAATCTTTATCTTTTTTTACTGTTCATATTGTTACATGCTTACGTTATTCTTAGGTTTCTTAATTATTTTAGTCGTCAAAAAAATTGACGCATGTCACTCATACAAGTTTTTACGTTCAAAAAATCCATAAAAATTACCTGTGCCTTTTTGTGAGAAGTTTTAATGCCCGAAAATTGACCATATGTTTAAAGAACACGACCCCAAGTATACTTGTGTTTATTTCGATGTAGCAACACTGGAGTAGTAACGTATAATTATTTATTTGTTTCATTGCTTTTGGGCCGTCCATTTTATTATAGACTTTTTTTCTGGCTAATTGAATACGAAACAATGCTAAGGAGGGTCTACGTTTTATTTTAGGTGACCTAGTTGATTGTTATTTCTCTTTAGAGCAAAGTAGTAGCTTCTCTACAATAACAAATTTGAAATAAGTAACTTGGTTAAAGTTTAAATAAATACGACGGAACTGTTCGTTATTGTGATAATTATGTAGAAACCGGATGCATCGCCGTTTTTAATGAAATTTGATATACGGGGTTCTTTGGCGTGCTGATCACGAATCTAACAGGATTTTTAGTCGGACACGTTTCGTTCTCGGGATATTTATCATCAGACTTGATAACCAAAACTAACCTGAATTCACTATTTCTCTCCTCCTTTTTGCACGCAATTGTTAATTGAAAGCTAAATTGGTATTCAATATTTGATTTCCACCTCTAAACCCCCCTCTACCGCTGCGATCGAAAGTGAAGCTTCGCAATTGTACGGAAAAAACGGGTAAAATAAATAGAAAAATTGGGTTTTTAGAGGTGGAAATCTAATATTGAATACCAATCTAGCTTTCAATTAAGAATTGCGTGCAAAAGAAGGGAAGAAATAGTGAATTCAGGCTAGTTTTGGTTATCAAGTCTGATGATAAATATCTCGAGAACGAAACGTGTCCGACTAAAAATTCTTTTAGATTCGTAATCAGCGCCCGAAAAAAAAACCAAACTTTATAAATCCTTCTGTAAATTTACCGTTATTGTTTACTTATTTGAATGAAACCACGCCGATTTGGATGATTTTTGGCAGATGTAGGCATTTTGGGGCGCTGATAACAAATATAACGAATCTGAAAAAATTAGTCGACAACGTTTCGTTTTCGAGATATGCCTTCCTGAAACATGAAAAGCAAATTTACCTTATTTCCCCCTTCTTTTTGCAAATAGTTCTTGATTTAAAGCTATATTGGCATTCAATGTTTGCTTTCTACCTCTCAATAGCCCATTTTTCTATTTATATTACCCTTTTTTTCATAAAATTGTAGCTATGGCGGCGCCATTAAAATGATTGAAAGTAAAGCTTTGCAATTTTATAAAAAAAGGGTAAAATGTATAGAAAATGGGTTTTTAAAAGGTGGAAATAAAATACCAAGTGCCCATTTAGCAGGAAGCTCAAGAATTGCGTGTAAAAGAGAGAAATATGGTGAATTTAGGTTAGTTTTCTATTTAAGTTTGATTATGAATATCTGGAGAACAAAATGTTGCCGACTAAAAATTCTTATAGATTCGTAATTAGCGCCCCGAAAAATTCTCTTATGCCAAATCAATAAAATTGGCGTGGTGTCCGATAATTAAACCACTACCGAATTGTAAAAAAAAAATCTGGTTATTTTTTCGTGAAGTGCCGATTTAATTTATATTTCGGACATTATTTATTATTTTAGGTAAATGTTATCGGACAGGGCGAGTTTGTTTTTTTTCGTACAGTTTTTTTGGGACGCTAATCAAGAATCTAAACTCGCTAGATCTTTTAGTCGGCAACGTTTTATTCCTGAGATATCCATCATTAAACCTATTTTCACTATACCCCCTTTTTACCCTCAATTCTTGATTTAAACCTAGTTTGACACACAGTATTTTATAAACATCTTTTAAAAACCTGTTTTTAAATTGCTTTACACATTTTTTCTTTAAATTGTAAAGCTTTAGTTTCAATTACAGTGGCCATAGCCGCCGCCATGGCTACTGCACTTAAAAAGTAGAGTAAAAAAAAGGGATTAGTTTAAAAAATAAAAATGTGCTACTCTGTGTTGCTTTAGATCGGATTTTTGCTGAGACTCTTAACCTTTCTAGTCTAAACGCAATTTTTAGTGTAAATGGAAAATCAGACTTAAATTCAAGACATTTTATCATAATTAGACCCTCGTTTCCAAAATGGCGAACGAATATCTCATGGCGATTTTAAAAAACAGCGTCGGAGAAACCAGTCAGTCCGCCCTTAGGGACGGCGATGGTCCCTCTCCTCCATCGTTTTGCCCCAGTTCTAAAAACAGCTCGGTTGGAGATTTTGAGGATATCGACAGTTGTAAGAAATATTTAATTTTTATCTGGGTCATTCTGTAGAATGCCGTAGAACCTACTTATACAGTGCATATCTTTAATGCCCCCTGTCTTTTTTTTTTAATGGAATAATTTAAAAAAGTAAAACTTTGGGATATGAAAATATTGCATAAATACTATATTTTATAGAGAAATTGACAGATACAAATTTTAAGATGGCGGCTGGGCGCCGTGTTGGGAAAAGAAATGAAATGGAAAGAGGGGTGTTGGGACACATCATTTTAAAGTTTCTGAAGAATAATAATATCCCTTGAATATGAAGTCAATAACCCCACCTAGTGCAAAAGGGTGGTTCTTTAAAAATTACCTAAATACCTGATTTAAATGGCCATATTTTCAAAACTAACAAAGTTAGATGTACTTAATGTGGTATTTTCTTAAAGCTTCATTAAAAAAATAGTACTTTTTTCTACCCTTCTATTATCACCAGTATTACCATTAAAAAGATCTTTTAAATAGCTTTAAGAAAATACCACATTAAGTACATCTAACCTTATTAGTTTCAGAAATATGGCCATTTAAATCAGGTATTTAGGTAATTTTAAAGTACCGCCATTTTGTATTAGGTGAATGTATTATTTTTTTATTTTAGGGTTATAAAGTACTCGTCAGGAGCGTTAAAATATTGTGCCACAAGACCCTTTTCCATTTAACTTTTCTTTCCAAGATGGCGCCCAGTCGCCATCTTGAAATTTTCATCTGTTAACTTCACTCTAAAGTATAGTATTTATGTATCAATTTAATAGAGACATTTTGCACCTCTTAAAATAACAGACGTTTTTGGCCTCCTTATGGTTATCGTTATTAAACATAACGATTACGGCAGCAGTTTTAGACAGAGATTTTGCAGCCTCTTTTAAGAAATATATCTTGCGTCTGCGCTTTCGACACATAACCTTATTTTTGCCTGTGGTTCACCCATTTTAAAGTTAACGAAAAATCAGTATTTACTTTAATTCTTCATAAGATATAAATTCATATTTAAATATATGCAAACACTTCTGTTGATTTCGTTTTTTAAAGTAGATGCAAACAATACAGTATAAGCAAAACACAAAAAGTAAGGTTAGGTTTGGTAGTAGAATAAAAAGCAAGTGTGCCAGATTGTAACATCTAAATTAATTACTGATTTAGAATATCCGTAAAAGTGCAAATCCGTTTTAATTTCTTAACACTATTTGATTTTTATTACTGCTATAGATTTTTCGCTAATTAGAGCCTAGGTATAAATGGTATTTTAATTAATACGGCATTAAAATTTTAACCTTTTAAATAATTGATATTAAAATTTCTACAGTCCGGCAACCACGCAGTTTAACAATAACGATAACGATAAGCTCTTCGGTATTCATCCGTAATTAAAGGAGTCCGGTATGGTTAATAACGATAACGGATCATGTTTGCGTTACTGCGCAATCTCAGAATAACGTTAACCACAACGGAATTGCAAAATAAGGGTTGCAAAATGTCTCTTAGTGTCCAAACGTTTTACTTTTTTAATTGATCCGTACAAAAAATAAAATGAGGGAGAAACATTAAAGAAATGCACTGTATTAATAAATATACTTTATTTGTTTATTTCAGTTATTTTTTAATGATTATTATATTACTGTATTATTTTATTATTTTGTTGTTCTATTTCAGATCCGATGGGACGTTCGCCATCAGGTCCAATGCGGGGCAGAACGGTTAAGGAATTCGAAGAACAACTTACCAACCTCAAAAGGAAAACTTTAACCTCAAACTCAGGATATACTTTTGGAGGAGAAAATGGGGACCAATTTTACTTTAGATAAGGACAATATTGTTAAGAAAAATGTAGAATTACAGGTAGGGTGATATTTTTTGATTTATTACCTTACTTTGTATGTCTTCTAGGTCAAGCCTAGATGCTATGCTAAGAAGAGAGCAATCCAAAACACAATCGTGTTCCTTGTCGCGAAAAAGAGTCATCAAATACTCATCCTCAATTTATGAGCGGCCAAGTTTTACAGAGCAAAGACACCTTCAATCTTGGGCGTCACATTTGAAAGTAACCTTAACTGGCATAAACACATTGTATTTATAGCCACGACAGCTTCAAAAAAGCTTGGATTTCTCTTTCGAGCCAAAAAGTATTTTTCGCTTCTAATTTATACACTTTATACACTTTATATGTGTCCCAAATCCAGACCTCCTTGGAATATTGTTCCCATATCTGGGGCATGGCGTCCCCCCACAACCCCTAAGCATTCTTGATTCTATTCAAAGAAGAGCTATTCGTCTCATTAATGATCCTTCACTTACAGAAAGGCTTCCCTCTCTTGCCCATCGTCGGGCTGTGGGGGATCTATTGCTTTTTATAGGTACTTCCATGGCTTCAGCTCTGAAGAATTGTCCAGTATAGTTCCTCCACTCACAGTTCCCAACAGAGAAACTCGTGGTTCCGCGCATATACATCCTATGCGGTTCAACTGGACAGGCCCCGAACTTCTCACTTTGTTCGTTCTTTTATCCCTAGAGTTACTAGATTGTGCAATCTACTGCCAGCGGAGGTCTTTCCTTCCCCCAAATCTTCAAGTTTTAAGTTCCGTGTTAACAAACTTCCTCTTACCCTGCTTAAGACCCCCACGGTACGTTAGTATTTAGGCTTTAAGCCTTCGTGGTTTTGACTCCAGAGATAAAAAAGAGCCATATACCTGATTAGAAATACCCCGCTTTCCTCTCAGGTTTAGAGATTTACAGAACAGTTTTTCTTTCTTTTCTACAGTGTTTCTAAGACTTCTGTTCTGATGAATTAGGCATTACAATTCCTATTTGGGAGGCTCCTATTGATAAATACCGAAATGCCACCTTAATTTAGTTTATTTTTAACTCATATAATAACAGTAATAATAATAATAATAATAATAATAGTTTTAGTTGTTTGAACACTTATTAATAAAAATATTCCACATTGACTTTTAGGTAGAAATAGCAAATCTACAAAGAAGTTAAAGAAAAACATGAATTATTGTGTCAAGCCGTCAAAGCGATGGAGTTGGAGGAAGAAGAACATAAAAAATACTCACAAGCTAAAGATGAGGAACTGGCGCAACTGCCGACAGAAATGGAGGATCTAAGGACGCAGTTACAGGTAAGTTTATTATGTATTCACCATACATCTAGAAACACAGAAGCTAGTATCATTTTGGGATCCTTACGGTCTCGCGCAGTCAACAAACTGGTGCGTTTAGGAGCATGCGTATTTAAAGGTCATGATCAAATAGGATACTGGCTCACCCGTCTATCACTCTGTCCCCGAAGCCAGAAAACGTTGATAAATTCTGCACTTATTCCATGTGGCGCACACGCGTCTAGCTTCGGTGATCACGGGGGATGACTTATCTTTTATTTCACACAAACTATAACCATTGGCAATCCATCCAGATCAGTAGTATTCACCTATAGGCTGGAAGGAAACATGTAATAAATATTTTTTAATTATGTGGTACCCTGAGGAATAAAGACTCAAAACTATTTTTACTAATTCTAAAACAAATTGTTGTTTTTTTACCTAGGAACCTACTTTTCAGGACTAGCCTACGAAAATACAATTCGGGTCTTTAAATCTTGAATTCTTCCTAAAAGTTTTTGATAATCTTTTGGGATGTAAGATTTTTAAGTGCAGAAGAATCAGTCAAATCAGGCATGTCAAGTAGACACTCCGAAAATGGAAACCATTATTCCCATGAATTCGATAATGACTTTGAACCCAAAGGACGATATGAAGACAGTGACTCGGTATTATCCCTTGAATCAGATATACCAGATGTCAATGAATCTAATAGACAAGCCATAACTTCTAGAGTATTGGACATATCAAAATGAGTAGAAATAAATGATATGGAAAGAGGATAGTTATCGCATATCTCTCACCTTTAAGTTACTTCCGGTTTAACCGGAAGTTGGTCCAATTTTGAATTTGTTAAAGTAAAACCCTGTATATTTTAACATTTTTGGATTTTTAAGACAATTCTAAATACCAATTTGTCTCAATTTGATAGGTCGAATAAATACTCTAGGATTGTCTAATAAATTCGTTGACATCCGGTATTGCTTGTACACATATACAGTACACCAGCCATTATTAATAAGTCGGCTAAAAATCTGATTAAAATTTTCGTTTTTATGCCAGTGGTATTTGGTGTCTCTTATAATATTTAAAAAGTTTTGAAACATTTTTTCATGAAATTTTTCCTGACGCAATTTTTCGTTTATGCAAGAAGAATTTGACAGGCACTCTTTTTCTTGTAAAAACCCAGCAATTTGGCTTATTAATTTAAGGTCTGTTCGTAGAGAAAACACAAACTAGTCAGCACCAATCATATTTTACAAATACGTCTGGTGACCAATTGGCAACCGGTCACCCTGGTCACCTGACTAAATAATGATATCCGATTGGCGTTGACTAGTTTGTGATTTCTCTACGAACAGGACTTAATAGTAAGGGAGCCCACGATGCTAAATGGGAATTTTCTCGAGTGTCATATTCAAATTCAAATATTTATTGATGAAAAACATACAAAATTGTATTTTCACACGTCACAGGTTAAAAAAATATAAGTATATAAATTATTATGTAACAAACACTAGATTAAAATAAGTATATGAATTTTTCGAATTAAAATAATTAAACATTACAAAAAACTACTTGTTTACACACTACATATAACAAATTAGAACAATAATTTTAATTAATAATTACATTAAAATCTAACTAAACAGGCAAATGCCTCTCTGATACTACCAATCTGATGTAGAAGTACTTATAGACATATATTCAGTCTCACTATAGAATGCATTTACCTTTAGAAATTGTTTTATTTTTTTCTCAAAAGCTCTTAGATCAAGATGCTTGATCTTCTCAGGTAATACATTAAAGAACTTTATGCCAAAGTGGTTCTGTCCATCCCTCGCCCTGGAAGTTCTACTATATTTTATAGACAGATCATTCCTCGCCCTGGTATTATACCCATGTGAGTCCCCATTCTGGCTATAGCCACTTAGGTGTTTTTTAACATGCATAAGGCAGCCAAAAATATAGAGAGAGGGCAGGGTAAGTATCCCCAGGGAGATGAACGCTCCTCTACAGCATGCTCTGTATTTAAGCCCAGCAATTACCCTCACACATCGCCTTTGTGCAGAGAACACCTTAGCTGCGTGGGCAGAATGCCCCCAACACAGGATTGCATAGTTGATATGGGAGTGTATGTACCCATAGTATGCATTCATGAGCACCCTCTCGGACACACAGCCCTTTAAGTTTCGGATAATATATGTGTTTTTACTTATCCGTCTTGCTGTTTGACTGGCATGTTCCTCCCATGTGAGCTTGGTATCGAGATGTACTCCAAGAAATTTAACAGGTTCGGTGTTTTCTCTTACAGGTCTTAATGAAAAATTAAGTGTCTGGGTTTTGCTTCGTTAATACTGAGTTTGTTTGAAACAAACCAATCCTGAATATCCTTCCGCGTATTCATGACTCAGATTCAAGTGTTCTAAGCTCTCGCTGCTATCAATGGTTGTTGTATTATCTGCAAACAATGCAATCCCCGTGGTATCACTCAATGTACATGCATGAACGTCATACATACTGGTGACGGTTTGCTAGGTAAGATGTCAAGAGATTCACACTGCTGTTGGTAAACTTATATTGGTAAAGCTTCTGGATTAAGAGGTCGTGGGACACACAAGCCTTAGTTAGGTCGAAGAAAGATGCCTTCAAAGCAGTCTTGAATGTAGTCAATTATATGACTTACCGCTGCGGTGGTTGATTAACTGTCGCGATACGCAAATTGGCCCGGACTGAGCAGATGCTGACCTTCCAAGTAGCTTATCATCTGCTGCTTTAAAACTGCCTCAAATATTCTGCCAAATAAAGGCAATATTGAAATTGGTCTGTAATTAGAGACCTCTTCTGGATCACCCTTCTTGAAGATAGGAACCACCCGTGCTGTTTTTAGGCAGTCTGGAAATATATTCTCTTTAATACAGAGATTTATGATCTTAGTCAGGGGATATAAAATGATTTCTCTTAGTACTTTTAATATTCTAACATTTAATTTGAAATGGTCCTTGCTGTGACTGTTCTTTAAGTTGGAAATAATATGCCTCACCTCAATAAAGCTGACCTCATTAAAATTAAAACTTTTGTTGTCTAGATTTATATTTAGGTTTTTAACATATTCCATTGGGTCTTTATTAATTGTTGGAAGATTTTTTATTAAGCTCTCAGCAATATGAGCAAAGTAATCATTAAAGAAAAAAATGATATATAATGTATATCTTTTATCGGTGGGGGATGCGGCTATAGAATTTTAAATATTTTAAAAAATACTATTATTATTTCGGCTTGTGGAAATCGTTAAGGTCGTATCGTATTATATATTTTTAGGTTACCCTAAATTACGTTCGATAAGCTAATCTGTTGTTTTTTTTGTAGCTCTCTGTTTCCTTTACGTCACTCTCAACTTGTCAGATTAGTGGAATATACAATGTTTAGCATGTAATTAACCCACCCTATCTTAATCTGACGCGCTCGACAATTTCTAACGGATATATTTTTGTTTTTTATGATAGGCCCTGTATACGAAGCTCATATTTGGTGGAGGGTACAAGGTATACTCCGGTATATTAATTTGCCGCGTTGAAGTAAACCCGAAATCCCCTCTTGGGCTCCCCTACCATTAGTGATGTTTAAGATACAAATAGCTTTGTTCGCGGGTTCGATTCTGAACCGGTTCTGGGACTATTCGCATGAGCAGTGAAAAAGCAGCGTTCGCGGTTAGTAAAATCCTGAATTTTTAATAACAGTTCTGTGTTCGCGGGTTACAATGGAATCAGTTCGTTACCGGTTCGTAACCTGATTAGCAGTCCTGGGATTTTTTGGAACTAAAAGTTCAGTTCGGAATTTCATGCGTATTGTCGACATGGTCAGCTGTTTTCTGTTTTTGTGGTACAGAAATAAACCGTTGTATTACAGTTTATTTGTTTTTGCCACTTTTTATGCGGGTTAATATACATACCTGTTGAGTATTTTTTTATATTTTTGTGATTCTGAGCGTATATAAACAAAGGATTTTTAATTGTATTCCATATGAATGTATGTATGCAATAAAATGAATAAAGATTTAATTAAAAATATAGACATTATTTCAAAATTTTACCATTTCTTGTTGTTTGAATTTTATCTTTAGTTAAATACACATAGGTACTTATGTTAAAAACGAGAGGAGGCAGGAATCCCTCGTCTTTCGCCAGAGACCTCGAGTGGCATTCGACAGTATAACAATTTACCTTTTTATTTAATTTTTTTTTGTATAGTATCCAATTTAAGCATGAAAAATCCTAACCAAAAGGCTAGGTTAGAATACATCCTCAGCTGTATAGAAAATCGTTCGCGGTAAATAAAAATTCCGAACTAATAAATAACTAGACATGCGCTTTAAAACAGTTCTAGACCAGTTCGGTTCTGGTTCAGAATCGGTTCATTACTAGACCCAAGTGAACAAAGCTAATATATGGCGTATTTGTGAAACAAAATTTGATATCAGTTTGCAAAAGCAAAAAATGTCGTTCAAAAAAATAATAATAATAATAAATCTCAAAAAGTTATCAATTTAAAATGAAATGTAATGCTACTTTTGTGTCTGTGTATATTTTAAAATATCGTTAAAATTCTAGTGCTCCCATATTTGTTTGAAAATTCTAGTAAACTTAAAGTTTTAAGAATCTATTAAGTGACAGTTATAAGAATAAAAGCGTAAATAATTTTTTCGGAAAACAAAATAAAGTTATTCGGAAACCTTTTATATATACCGAAATAGCAAATTACTTAAGTCCAGTTGGTTTTTAAATAGACTTTCTTCTATCTAAAGTTGCATTTTTAGCCAGTAATTGGTTATAAAAGTTAGATTTCCAGAAATATTCCTTTTAACTTTTTATATTAGTAACCTTGATAACTCCAAATATTTTTATTACAAGTTGATTTTTAACCTATACGCATAAATTTGACTAAAAAGTTAGTGAAAATATTTGGTAATTTTTCTAGAAACCTGCGGCAACTCCGATTTTAACGAAATTTGGTATACGGGGGTTTTGAGGCGCTGATCACGAATCTGAAAGAATTTTTTTGGCGGAAACGTTTCGTTCTCGAGATATTCATCATCAAAGTTCAAATTTGAACTAGCTTATTTTCACTATATTCCCCCTTCTTTTGCACACAATTCTTGATTTAAAGCTAAAGTGTCACAAAATATTTGATTTTCACCTTTTTAAAACCTCGTTTTCTACGTTTTTTACATTATTTTTACGTTAAATTGCGTGGCTTTTCTTTGATAATGCGGCAACCATACATACACATAGGGCTTCATGGCACACTGGGATTGAAATGATTCAAAGTATAGCTATGCAATTTAATGCAAAAATAATCTAAAATACGTGAAAAACGGGATTTTAAAGATGAAAATCAAATATTGTGTGCCACTTTAGCTTTAAATTAAGAATTGTGCATAAAGAAGGGGAAATATTGTAAAAATAGGACTAATTTAAATTTCGAGCCTGATGATGAAAAAGAAGGGGAAATATAGTGAAAATAAGCTTAGTTCAAATTTAAACTTTAATTATGAATATCTCAAGAACGAAACGTTTCCGCCAAAAAATTCTTTTAGATTCGCGATCAGCACCCCAAAACCCCGTATACCAAATTTCGTCAAAATCGGAGTTGCCGCAGGTTTCTAGAAAATTACCAAATATTTTAAATTAATTAAGAAGACAGTAATTATGAGGACAAATAATAAATTGTAAACTATTTTTGTTTGTTAGAAATTATTTAACATAGTTTTTAGAAAACTTTGTAAAATGAATCGTCTGAGTGTTTCGTTTTATAAGAAAAACAAACAAATCATGATGATGTTGTTTGGAATTTCTAATACTCCACTATACTGTCAGTTGTGATTTTATTTTAACGCCATTAAAATAACAATTAGAGCTTAAAGTGATTATACCATGTTATTTTTGAAACAAAAAATAGGTTAGTATCTTTATTTTTATTATCATTCATATATTCATTTCATTGTTTGTCCCTAAAATTAAACTTTTTATATAATTTTAAATAATTAGGTATTTTTCTAGCTAAAAACTTTTTACCAAATTTTTTCTATTATTATTTTCAGTCATTTTGTCCTTAGCAATAAATTTCCAGGTTTATGCTTATAGGTTAAGAATCTACCCTGTATATTCCAATTAATTTTAGAATATTTTTTTGTTTCATTATCCGGTTTTACCGAAAAACCTAATTTACCTATTATTGTTATTTTTCTGCTCTGCAACAACTTAGTTTAAGAAAAAAAAGCAGAAATATCAAATTGCCTAATGTATTACCATACCCATAAATGTTGTAATAACTGGAGAGTAGAGAGAACGCGAGATTTTATATTGGCCCAAAAAATTACCCTTTTTAACACGCTTTTATTAGCTTGGGTTGTATGTATGTATGTATGTAACGGAATCTTTAAGCTTAATTTTCCCCAACTTCCAGCGATTCGATTTCTTTGAAACTTTACACACGTATCAAGGACCCATGACAATGCAATAATCTGCAAACAGTATCCCGTTATCCTGATTAGGATCGCCAGGATAAATAAATTCCTTTATAGATTTTTTGTAGGAGAGTAACAGAGAAAAAGATAGTGCGCGATCTGCGCATGCGTGCAATTTCGGACGTACTCTCAGCATAAGGCTGACAGAAACTTGTTCGGAGTAGTTGCGTTCTGAAACCCCATGCAACTAGTGAAGCTTTAAATGAAATGATTAGATTACGAAATAGTTCGTGAAACATTTCAATATCACATGTCCGCAGAAAACTAATTGATATATCGAACTAAAAATGAAAAATAAATAATAGTTTAAAAACTAAAAAAACACGCTTTTATATGCAACCGAACTAAAAATTAGAAAATAATTTTTCATTTCAAAGAGTTTGTATTACAGTAATAAAAGGTCAAACAATGAATCATAATTATATACCTTAAAATAGAATTATAATAAAATTTAAGATAATAACAGAATAATTCACTTCAGAATAAAAGCGTGGGTTGCTTAATATATTAAATGTTATAATTATTTCATTTGTAAATATCTATGAGGGAAAGTTATGAAAAAATAGTAAAATGCACCCCACGCTTTTTACTCTGAAGTGAATTATTCTGTTATTATAATAAATTTTATTATAATTCTATTTTGAGGTATATAATTATGATTTACTGTTTGACCTTTTATTACTGTAATACAAACTTTTGTAATGAAAAATTATTTCATCTTCATTTATTTTGGTATGATGGATGAAAACCAATTAAAATTTAATTTCGTTTTGTTTGATTTGATTTTTAAAGCTAAAAAATAAATCTAATGAAATTTATTTTATTTTAGGCCAAACATCAAAACCAACTATCCCATTTTGTTTTTGACAAAACTGACAGTCTGCGGCAACAAATCGACGCGTTACAGAAAGACTGCCAATCGAAAGATCAGACAATCAACGGTCTAAATCGCGAACTGTCATCCGCAAACGAGAGACTGATCGATTTTGCTCAGCAAGTCAAAGAATACGAAGAAAAATTAGCCCAGGCCCATGTCAAAAACGAAGCGTTAATAGTCAAAATGCAAGAAGAACAAAAACGATGGAGAAGTTGTATGGACAGCTCGCGAACGTCAACCAAAAGTACTCGGTGGCGAAATACGAGTTCGAGCAGGAAAGACGAGACTTTGAGAGAGAAAAGAAGTCGCTGGAACGCAACAAAATGATGTTGGACATGAGGAACGGAGTTCTGGAGAACGACAACAAGAAGAGCAAGGACGTGATCAGGGAGCTGCAGGCGAAACTAGACGCGGCCATCGCCGAGGCGAAGAAGAACCAAAACCTAGCGGTGTCTAAAAGTCGCCAAGACAAACTGAGTAATTCGAATAATGACGGTAATTTTATTTCAGTTCCGGACTCAGCAGCACCTGATGGAACTCCGAAAAAGGACGCACTACATGTACAGATAAATGACAAGAGGTCTTCCAAAGCCCAGGTGAGTAAAGCAGTCATCTTTATTCATGAATAAGGCGGATTTGGTTTAATTTTTTTATACCCATGAATGAAACTTGAATTTACCACTATACTCTTAAGTTTACAAAGCAGCAGTTTACAGCAAAGTCAATTGATGAGATAAGGTCACGACATTTGTCATACTGGCTAGCGCGGCTGTGACGTCAAGTCGGGCCATTTCCGGCCATGTTTGATTTTAGGCAGATCAGTGGCGTAGAATTAAGGAGAAAACAAAAGAACTGTATTTTGTAAACAAAATTTATTGGATTATTTTATTAGGCATAACCTAAAACAAAAACACAAATGTGGTTTAAATATTGAAAATTAATAATTATCAAAGCGACGGCAGGATGATAAGGTACCTGGCAGAGCAAAACATTTTCCATGGTTCCGTAAGTCAAAAACCATTTTAAAAACTTTGTATACAAGGTGTCCGCTAATGAAATGTACACAAAAAAACACAGATTCCTTATGCCAAAATATTAAGATTTAACCAAACATACCTAATATCCAAAAGTTTATAATAAGGAAGATACGGGGGTGTCATAGTAAAAAGAAAAAGTAAATTTATTTCGATACTTTTCCCCCTTTTTAAATATTCTAATAAAACCGGATCTCGGGGTTTTTAAACATTAGCTTTTCAGATCGAATATTAATTTTTGTGTGTAGACTAGAGGGCGATGGGTACACTATTTAAAATTCTCTAAAACTACCCAATTTTTTGTTACTACTCTGTATGTATGTAAACTAGTAAGCTTCTCTATGCTTTCTGCACAAAAAAGGTATACTTAGTAAGAATCGGTCTTGACAACCGTTTTTAAGGTATTCACGTTTTAGTTGTTCAGTGCACCCGAAAGTATGTACCTTCAATAACATCGTATTAGCTATAATTACAACTGCTCAGATATAAATAGCTGATAGCTAAAAACTTTTGGATACCGAGTTTTATTAAAATGTTTAAAACATATCAGAAATTATCGAAATGCATGAATAAAAAATATTTATATCCCTTTAACACCCCGTATCTTCCTTATAATTAACTTTAGGATATCGGTATGTTTGTTTAAATCCTAAATGGGTATTTTCGCATTAGAAATCTGTGGTTTTTCTGTGTATCATTAATTAGCGGACAATCATCAGTCTCATATGTATATAAAAACACGAATGATTGAAAACTATTCGACTAAACACCATCAAAATCTCTAAAATAAAACGAATCCGAACCAATAATATGTGAAGTCTCTAAACTAACCAAAAACATTAACAACTGGAAATCCTTGCAAAATATACAACCAAAATGAAAATGGCAAATTTCCACAGTTTTTACCAAACAAAGCTTCGACAAGGCACGACTCTGTCATCAGCTGATAATGCTACCAACTTTGAAGAGAACTGCCAACCGAAATCGTAATTCTCACACCCTCACGTCCCTGACAAAAGCTATCACCGGTCTTGCTTATGTCTAAACCCCTTCTCATAAAGAAACTCTGGTTTACAGTGAACAGAAACCATGTCAAGCACCCGAAAAACAAAACACCATTCATTTAGCAAGTAAAAGGTCGATTCATTTTAATATTTAATAAGCCCATTAATGGAAAATAACAAAATTTTGTGAGTAAGCTCATCTTATGAACGTCTTCAACAAAGTAAAATAAAATTTTGTTGTGAAATCAATAGGAAAGCCAATAATTAAAGGTATTAAAATTTCCATGGGATTTCCTGGCTTGGCCATAAGTCTGGAGATTCCCAAACGGAACATATTCCATATTAAGCATTTTGGCGAAACCCAGTGGCGTACCTACTATGGAGCTAGGCGGGGTAGTGTTTCAGGGCCCCCAAGCTCAGGGGGCCCGGGGATTAGTAGCAGGTGAAAAAGGTGAAGACCTTTTAATTTTCTCTTTCTTTGCTCTCAAATTATTTTTGAGTCGTCAGTATTTGAAAATGTTTAAATAAAGTTGAGTCCCTTTATTTTTGATCTTTAATTTTTTGTTGTGCACCTCGACATTTGAAATTTTTGCACCTCCCTGAATTTCATAATGCCGGCGCCCATGATTAAGGCCCTATATTATTTTTTGCCCCAGGGCGCCTGCTGACCTAGCTACGCCCCTGGCGAAACTGCAAGAAAATTATTTTAGTGCAAAAGATTTTCTAACGTTCGCCCCGCATGGAGGAAAATTAACCCCCTAAAAGCAAAATTTGAATCGTTATTTCATGATTGGCTATATCTCTCGCAGTTAAAAACTAATCTTAGAATTTATTTCGTCATATAATTTTTCGTAACATTATACAATAGGTTTGTTTCAGCAGAATGTTGGAAACATGTTAGCAACAATCGTAAAACGCAGAAATTGTTACAAACATTAGTCAGGAATGTTGGCAACAGTTTTCTGCTGGAACGAAAAATAAACAAGGCGTGCATACTGCTTATACGTCAATACAAGAAAGGTTTTGTTAACAATTTGTCAGTAAAGTTTGAAGAAAGTTTGCAAACTTTTTAAACAGTTTCCAATATGTTTCCAATATCTTAAAACTACTGCTGGAACAACAAACAATTGTATACTGTTACAAACATGGCACTGCTGGAACGACAAATTTGACGTGCGCAGCATCCGAACGGTTGCAAACATTTCTAACAGCCTGCTGGAACAAACCTATTAGGCCTAACTAAAGGTGGCGGAAATAAGTGTGATTTCTATAAAATACACTTCTGTTGCCCTGATTTACAACTCTGTTACGCCGTTTTTGCCACGAAAATATAATTTTAATATTTCTTTTTAAACGTGCACAGCCGTTATGTCTTTAGTACAGTGCATGTTGAAATATAAATAAAAAGTAACTTTAGTAATTCTCAAGTAATTCTCATGAATTTTTCATTCTTTGCTGATGGAAACAAGGAGACATGCTTATGTAGGTTAAAAAGAAGAACAACACAGTTATAAAAGTTATTAAGATGGTGCTTTTGCGGACAGCCTTAGATTTTTTAATTTTTTTTCTTATCATATCTTTACAATTTTGTTGTGACATTATATTAATAAAAAAAACAAAATTGCCGATTTTCCGGTTCTCGGCAAATTTGAAACACTGTAAAGTTTTCAATATTAATAAAATTCAATCTTTCCCCATTTCAAAAATATAACATAGGCTATGGTTATTCCAAAGTCGATTGATGATATAAGGTCACGACATTCGCCATATTGGCTAGCGCGGCTGTGACGTCAAGTCGGGCCATTTTCGGCCATGTTTGATTTTAGGCAGATCAGTGGCGTAGAATTAAGGAGAAAACAAAAAAGAACTGTATGTTGTAAACAAAATTTATTGGATTATTTTAATAGGCATAACTTAAAACAAAAACATAAATGTGGTTTAAATATTGAAAATTAAAAATTATCAAAGCGACGACAGGACGATGAGGTACCTGGCAGAGCAAAACATTTTCCATGGTTCCGTAAGTCAACAACCATTTTAAAAACTTTGTATACAGGGTGTCCGCTAATGAATGGTACACAGAAAAACCACAGATTCCTTATGCCAAAATATTAAGATTTAACCAAACATACCTAATATCCAAAAGTTTATAATAAGGAAGATACGGGGGTGTCATAGTAAAAAGAAAAAGTAAATTTATTTCGATAATTGTTCCCCCTTTTTAAATATCTTAATAAAACGGTATCTAGGGGTTTTTAAACATTAGCTTTTCAGATCGAATATTAATTTTTGTGTGTAGACTAGAGGGCGATGGTAGACTATTTAAAATTCTCTAAAACTACCCAATTTTTGTTACTACTCTGTATGTATGTAAACTAGTAAGCTTCTCTATGCTTTCTGCACAAAAAGGTATACTTAGTAAGAATCGGTCTTGACAACCGTTTTTAAGGTATTCACGTTTTAGTTGTTCAGTGCACCCGAAAGTATGTATGTACCTTCAATAACATCGTATTAGCTATAATTACAACTGCGCAGATATAAATAGCTGATATCTTAAAACTCCTGGATACCGAGTTTTATTAAAATGTTTAAAACATATCAAAAATTATCGAAATGCATGAATAAAAAATATTTATATCTCTTTAACACCCCGTATCTTCCTTATCATTAACTTTTGGATATAGGTATGTTTGTTTAAATCCTAAATGGGTATTTTCGCATAAGAAATCTGTGGTTTTTCTGTGTACCATTAATTAGCGGACACTCATCTGTATCATATGTATATAAAAACACGAATGACTGAAAACTATTCGACTAAACACTATCAAAATCTCTAAAATAAAACGAGTCCGAACCAATAATATGTGAAGTCTCTAAACTAACCAAAAACATTAACAACTGGAAATCCTTGCAAAATATACAACCAAAATGAAAATGGCAAATTTTCACGATTTTTACCAAACAAAGCTTCGACAAGGCACGACTCTGTCATCAGCTGATAATGCTACCAACTTTGAACAGAACTGCCAACCGAAATCGTAATTCTCACACCCTCACGTCCCTGACAAAGGCTATCACCGGTCTTGCTTATGTCTAAACCCCTTCTCATAAAGAAACTCTGGGTTATTCACAATAACCTAGTCCATCTTTACTACAACGATTATTTTGTTATCTTGCATTAAAGTATGGCGTAGGCGCGCTTGTGGCGGCTTCGGTTGTATCGGCAAACGTCGATCACTGGAGTTAAGCAGTGAAATGCGCGCCCATAATTTAGATGGGTGTCCGACGGCAGCGGTGTTTCGGGCGGCGCGGCAGCACGGTGTTGTCTGCTCGGGGATGTGGACCGAGCAACAACCATCTAAGTTATGGAATGAATGGTGTGTGAATGAGAAGGAGTAGGGGTCAAGGTACAATAAGCCTTCAGGCTGCAGTGCACCACCTAGGGGGCGGTCGTCGGACCTGGGTGGGATGACCCCGAAAGGGTGAAAAAAAAAAAGTATGGCGTTGTGTAGTGTGGTATAATGAGTATTATAATATTAACTATAATTAATATCCTATATTTGTCAGTACTTTTTGTAATTTTAATTGTAGGTACCACCAACACCTGACAGTAAAAACTTAGTGAACTTCGAGATGCTATTGACAATGGGTGACAGCGATACCATACTTAAGGAATTTGCAGTGATCAAGTCTGAATTCAACACACAAAAAGAAAAAATCTTGAAGCTGAAAAGCGAACAACTAAAAGCTTGCGAAATAATCAAATCCATGATCAATGTGAGGAATAAGGCCAATGATGAAATCGCGCAATTGAAAAAAGCGAAGGAGGAATTGGAAAGGTATTTTACCACGCTTTTATTAACTTCAGTATTACTTACACCATCTGTTGGAGATTTACAATACTTATGACGAGAAATTATAGAATAAATAGGCTCTTGGCCAAAATTTTAAAATGGTAAAAACTATTTTAATCAATAGGTAAATACGTCACCAACCTGGGAAAATTAAAATTTTAACAAAATTGTCTATAGTATTTTTGTAAATAATTTTTAAAGTTGAATAGAGTTTAAGCCACAATTTACGAGTCCAATCAACTTTAAAATGTTGCCAGTTCTTATGTAAAAAGCGTCACGTTAAATAAATATACCAACAAAGTAACAAGCAATAGAAAAGGGATGTCGTAGCTTGTATCTGTATCTTTTGTGAGGTAGGCACACTCCAACTACGTCATCGGATTATGCGGCGTTTTAAGTCATTTTTTCGTGTTAACCGTATTCATCGGAGTGGTTTAAACCGCATTTGAAATGACAATATAAATATAAGAGTTAGATAAAGATAGGTATTCAAATGTTTTTAAAGTGTTTTGAACCGGCTTAACACGAAAAACGCCTTTAAATATGTAATTTCGCGGGCATTTCCACAAAAATGCATATTGGCATTATTACGAAAAATCTAGCAATTTCCGGGGAAATTAAAAAAATGAATAAAATTGTCAAATAAACCGTTTCCATGTAATTGGGCTTTGAACATTAAACCATTTCAACTATTCAATTTTGTTTCTTAAGTTAAGTTGAAAGAGTGATTTTATGTAAAAACGTTAAGGGACCTTTTTTGTAGAGCATTAAATGGCTTTTAGGAATCCCTGTTATTCCTTTTTATATATTTATCTTTTGTTAGGGACAAAATTCCGAAATAAAATAGATAAAACTACAAAATATATCAATGTTTAAAGCTTGATTATTCGGTTACGGCTCGTATGAGGAACGTTTTAAGATACGTTTTTGTAGGCAATATATTTTTCTAAAAACATATGCAGATGAATTTTTTACCTCGACAATTGGGCAGCTTTGACGCAAAAATAAAAGTACAAATAAAAAATCAAAATGGGCCTCTTAATATTATTATTATGGACTCAAACCTTCACTATAACGTATGTCCTAAAAGTTTTGGCACACAATATTTATTGGTTTTTTTAATGAAGAAATTTACTTAAACACTAACTAGTTATCATAAATTACAACTCAATACTTAACTAAACTATACTATTAAATTATGTGAAGTGGCCCATTCTGCTCTACCAGACGCAAATTTCTTCGAATGTCTCTCATGAGGTGCTGGACGGAATTCAGTTCAATTTCTCTTAATTTTTCGTAAATTCGCCGTCTTAATTGTTCCTCATCTTGTGCTTCCCAGCCTCCATGATAAACCTTTCTAGACAGTACAGCCCAAAAATCCTCTATTGGGCGAGCCTGCAGCAAGTTTGGAGGATTATCGTTTTTGGGAACAAAAGGTATGTGGTGTTATCGAAGCCAGTTTTGGGTATCTCTTGAGTAATGGCATGATGCTAGGTCTGACCAAAACATGATATCGCGGACAAACTGAAGCAATTTGGAAAGGCAGTTATCAATATAGCTATGACTATTCAAAGCTTCACCCCTCACTCTTCCCACAAAAGGTAGGGATACACCCCTGTTAGAAATTGCGCACCAGACAATGATTTTATCTGCAAATTTCGCTTTATGTTTGTATCTAACATTGTCAGGGCATTCCTCTACGTTGTCCGTATAAAATCCATCGTTTCCCTTCATTTCAGAATTACTCAAAGTGAAATACTTTTCGTCATCTAAAATAATGATTTTTTTCATTGGTAAAATGTACCCGCCCCAGTTGACGACAACATCTTGGTATACAAAGAAGCTGCGCTTGAGAGTCTTTGGGGCACTTACGTCTCTTTCGATATTTAAGACCATTCCTCCTCAATTCCAACGATATCGTACTCTTAGAAGATCTGTATTGCCTAGCCAGTCTCCTCGTTGACATTCCAATCTAGTTTTTTGCTCTTCTCCCCAATCTCTCTGACCTCTATGCGGTAAATGCACGTGGTCTTCCACTTTTGGGAGATTCAGACATGGTATTCCCTGCTCGCACTCCGCTATTGTTCTATAAATGGTTGTGCGTGAAATGTTTTCATTCTGAATATTCGACAGATTTCAGCTTTGGGTATCCGCCCAACTAACTTGTAGATACTTTTTCTTATTTCTAATTTATACGACATCTTGAATCGAAAACTTCAAAATAAATAAATCTCAACTGACAGTAAATAAAGTAAATAAACTTTTGTTTTCAAAGGCAACTTGATATTATTTTGTTTTTGTTAAAATTAAAGACAATGAGTTTTGTGCCAAAACTTTTAGGACATACGTTATTAATATTATGGACTCAAACCTTCACTATATATTTTTTTCACCATGAACAATATTTTCGATGTATTTTAAAAATACATAATCGATTTTTTGGCCGTCTAATGTGTATATTGTTTGGATAATTATTTGTTTTTTTTTTATATAGGAGTTAGAAAATGTCGTTTCAAAGCCCCAGAAAGACAAGGAGGTGCCCCTGCACACAAAGGTGTCGGAGATGAACATAACGGCAGTCGGAACGCCGCCTTGTGAGGTAGATGTTTCTTTTAGTTACGCTAGAGCTTTTAGTGGAAAATTTCATTTTCCCTATTAGCTGTGCTTAATTTTTTTGCTTAGTTTTTTGTGATTTGCATGTAGACTTTTTGCTGAATTGCTTTGTAATGTAATTTAACTTTTTAATTGCATGAGTTTTCGATGATGTTTGATGATTTATTATTTTGCAATGATGAGAAAGTTAAGTGAGGGATTAGTAAGTTTACTTAAGGCGCGGAACAGTTAAAAATTGCTTCTTTATTGAGACGTTAGGATATTATATGCAGTTTAAAGTTTTATTATTGAGTTTCCTCTGGGTAAGCCATAAAATTGTCCAATTTACATCATATTAAATTAATTAATTAAAACGCCGAAGAAAATTATATACAGGATGTCCGCTAATTAATAGTACACAGAAAAACCACAGCTTGACTGCTTTCTTATGCCAAAATATTAATATCTAACCACACATACCTATATCTAAAAGTTGATAATCAGGAAAATATAGGGCGAGATATACGGTGTCAAAGTGAAAAAAAGTGTTTTTAATTTATTTCGATTTTTTCATACATTTTTAATATTGCAATAAAATAGACGTTTGTTTAACATGATCTATTCAGATTTAATATTAATTTTTATACAGGGTGTTCTGCCGCGATCGATTTCTCGAATGGTAAGCTTTGGAACATTTTGAAAATTTGGTAATAATATGAAGTCAGTGGGGGACATACAAATAAAATATTTTGACAGCTCTAGCACTTCCGGTTATACCGGAAGTTAATGTCAACTTCCTTATTTTTAATGGAACACACTATATATTATTTATCTTTAGATTCTACTTAAAATTCTAAACATAATTTATGTATAATGTTCTATACCTAAGTCCAACCGTTTTTGACTTATTTTAAATTGTATGTCAAAAATGACGTTTGCAGACCATTACATAACCATCAATTTCTTCTGAACAAAAGCCTTTAATATGAGTTGGGGTTGGATTTCTCGTAGAGAAAGGACTACTTTACCAGAGTGTATAGATATTTTCACAATTTATAAATATCGAGTAGTCAAAAATAATCGGTAAAAATTATTCCGACAAAAACCTTAAAAGTCAATTTTATTTAATGGAAACCTCTATCTTTTTTGACCTTATTCTATTAAGCATCAAAAATAAGGATAAGTTTGTAAAGGATGTCTATTTTAAAATTTATAGTTTTCAAAATATTAACAATTTAATATTTATCTATTCTAACAATGCTTTTAAATACGGCTTAGTTTTGCTTCTAGTTGGCCTTGACAACAAAATGCGGCGTCACAGCCAACTACCCCGTACCTACCCGTACTTAAATGCATTGTTAGAATAGATAAATATTAAATCGTTAATATTTCGAAAACTATAAATTTTTAAAATAGACATCCTTATACAAACTTACCCTTATTTTTAATGCCTAATAGGATAAGGTAATAAAAGATAGGGGTTTCCATTTAAAAAAATTGACTTTTAAGGTTTTTGTCGTGATGATTTTCAACGATTATTTTTGACCACTCTGTATTTATTAATTGTAAAAATATCGATACAGTCTACTAAAGAAGTTCTTTCTCTACAAGGAACCCAACCCCAACTCATATTAAAGGCTTTTGTTTAGAAGAAATTGATGGTTATGTAATGGCTTGCAAACGTCATTTTTGACATAAAATTTAAAATAAGTCAAAAACGGTTGGACTTAGGTATAGAACATTATACATAAATTATGTTTAGAATTTTACACAGAATCTAAAAAATAATTAATATATAGGGTGTTCCATTTAAAATAAGGAAGTTGACATTAACTTCCGGTATAACCGGAAGTGGTAGAGCTGTCAAAATATTTTAGTTGTATGTCCCTCACTGACTTCATAATGTTACCAAAATTTCAAAATTTTCCAAAGCGTACTTTTCGAGAAATCGATCGCAGCAGCTCCCGGTGGGACATCCTCTATGTAACCTTAAGGACTACTTTAAATTTGTCTAAAACTATGCAACTTTTTTGTGCTACCCTGTATGTACCATCTAAGTATACCAATAAATTATCCTACTCTTTTTACACAGAAAGGTATCTATACTACTATAAGAATTGCTTTAAGCAACCGGTTTCAAAATATTTGTGTTAAAAGCTGCTTTAACATAACTAAAAAGGTAATTTTCTAGAAACCTGCGGCAACTCTGATTTTGACGAGATTTGGTATGGGGAGGTTTTTGGGGCGCTGATCACGAATCAGAAAGATTTTTTTGGCGGAATCGTTTGTTCTTGAGATATTCATCATCAGACTCTGAAATTTAAACGAATTCAATTTCCTTTATAATCACTTCTTTTTTGCATCACAATTCTGATTTAAAGCTAAAGTGGCACACAATATTTGATTTTCACCTTTAAAACCCTGTTTTTTACGTATTTTACAATGTTTTTGCATTCAATTGCATAGCTATACTTTAAATAATTTCAATCACAGTGTGCCATGAAGCCTCTATGTGTATGTATGGTTGCCGCATTATCAAAGAAAAGCCACGCAATTTAATGCAAAAATAATGTAAAAACGTCAAAAAACAGGGTTTTAAAAGGTGAAAATCAAATATTTTGTGACACTTTTGGCTGGAAATCAAGAATTCTGTGCAAAAAGAAGGGGGGAATTTAGTGAAAATAAGCTTAGTTCAAATTTGAACTTTGATGATGAATATCTCGAGAACGAAACGTTTCCGCTAAAAAATCTTTCAGATTCGTGATCAGCGCCCCAAAAACCCCCGTATACCAAATTTCGTTAAAATCAGAGTTGCGCAGGTTTCTAGAAAATTACCCTAAAAAATATATGGGAGAACACATTAAACTATTCGTATATGATGTGGCAGTTGTAGTTAATAGCTAATATGCTGTATACAGAATCAACTAAATAAAGCCGTTCAAAGGCAATGTGTGAAAGGACGACAATCTACATGCTCGGAATGCCGCCATGTAAACATTTCTGGATTTGGTGACTAATAGTGCATGTTTTGTTATTGCATTACTGGTCGATATACTTCTTACAAATAGCTGATACGATATGGTATTTTTCCGAATAGTTCATGTCAAAAAATGCCTATATACCGAGCTTTCATTAAAATATTCAAAACATATCAAAAACTATCCAAAAAATTAAAGATATTTTTTCACTTTGACCTCTATCTTCCTTATTACTACAGAGTAAGAGCTCGGAACGGAGACCTTCGTCGTTTGTAAAGCTGAAAGTTTGTCAATGCAATGTTCCCAACATGGGTAGAAATGGTAGATTGTGAAGTTTGACTCATAGTGACTTTGGCAGGTACTAGGTACCAAAGGCTAATTAATTGAAACAAAAACTTCGTTATTTTGTAAAAGCTGAATTTTATATATGTTACTTGGGTAACTATTAGAAGATATTTTCCCATCGGCAGACAGTTTTGACAGTCCCAACAAGATGTGGAAAAAGTCTTATATAAGAGTTGTAGGTTTTCTTAATAGGTATGTACTAAAAATACTTTGATGTATACGGAGTGTTCCAAAAACACTTTTTTTTTAAATTACCCTTAAAGCAAAAACTTTTTTTGGACACTCTTGTATACATCAAAATATTTTTAGGACATTCTCATTCGGAAACTCTACAAATCTCATATAACACTTTTTGTTATACTTGGTCAAATAACAGAAATATTGGTCTTATATCGGACTATTGGACCACCCCAAAATATTTGTCTGTCAATGGATTGGAAGTGTCAAAACCGTCTGGCGACTAAGGAAATATCTTCCAATAGGTACCCAAGATAACAAAATGCAAAATTTAGCTTTTACAAAATGATAAAACCTAAGTTTTAATTTATTAACCTTTGGTACCTGAGTACCTGCCAAAGCCACTATGAGTCAAACTTCATAGTCTACCATCATCTACCTATGTTGAAGCATGTGCTGACAAACTATCGGCTTTTACAAAATGACGAGGTCTGCCGCTCACGGGCTCTTGGGCTACAACTTTTGGATATAGGTTTGTTTGGTTAAATCTTATTGCTTTCGCATAAGGAATTAGTGCTTGTACCATTAATTAGCGGACACTCGGTATTATTGCAGCATGTTTTAAAAAATATAAAGGAGCTTCCAGGCATGCTCTAAAAATAATTAGAAAACTTTTTGTGATAATGCTCTTCTTAATTTAATGTGAACCATTGTTTCTTTTTTTATTTTAAGAATACATTTATATGTGTGAAACAAATCATTCTTCTTTATTTGTCAAATGATGGTTTTAACCAATTTTCTTTTTATTTAATTACAGACGGATAGAAATATGTCGATGTTTCGGAAGTTTTTCTGGTATTACTACGAACGGTTTCTGTTTGTGTGGTGTAAAATGTTAAATATTTTTTTACTGTTTTTTTTATTTTATTTTAAATTTTAATGAACGTTACAATATGTTGTATAATTTTTTATGAACTTAGGATTTTATTTCTTTTTACCAAATTTTAATCAATAAATTTGTTGCTTATATTACTTGAAATAACCGTTTTATTTATCGTATTAATGTGACCCAGTATTTCAAAAATTTTTGGGACTGAATAACTGAGATACTTTAGTGAATTCCTCGTTCTTCGAATTTTATTGCTCAATTTAATGCGTTATTTAGTAGAAAAACTTTAAAGGAGACACGTTGAATAGCGAATGTTTAAAAATACATTGTCAACATTAAGAATGTTGTCTTATACAGGGTGATTTTGTA
>JACEGR010005855.1:0-67825 GCA_014170235.1 Listronotus bonariensis
AAAATAATCAGCAAAAGCATCAACAATAGCTTTACCATTTTTATATTCACTACCATTCAAATGCATTTTGTTAGGAATAGAACCCCCAAATCTTTCTTATTTTTTAAATATTGCCAGAAAACCCTGGAGTCCTGACCAATGTTTTGCTGCATTTCGGTTATATAACAATTAAAGGCTTCCTTAATGTCTTGTTTTATTTTTGACCGTAAATTTATAAACTGCTGTTTCAAATTGGTATTTCCTGTTTTTCTACTTTTTAATCTTAACTTATCCTTACTTTTAATATCTGCAATAATTTGCCGTGTTAAACCATGGAGGATACTGTTTTGATTTTTTTACCTTTGGAACACAAACTGAAAATATTTTATAAATTCTATCATAGAAACATTGGACAGCAGCATTAACATCGGTAAATGACTCCAGCTCTTCCCAAGCAACATTTTGAAACATTTGAATCATAGCATTAAAATTAGCCTTTCTGAAATTAAAATTGGACCCACAATCACTAGTCAAGGTTTTACACTTAGGTTGTTTTAAATATATATCCACCCACAGAGTTGGGTGATGTAAATCCTCATCAACAAAACTAAAAAGTACCTTTTTCAACTTAGCACACACCAAGTTAGAAATTACCACATCTAATATTCTATTATTATTATTACGGACTTGATTATATTGGTTACAATCATAAAAGTTTAACAAATTCAAGAAAAGCTCTACATCATTATCTCTAAAATCTTGTTCAGAATAGTACTTACTTAGGTGTGTAATGTTGAAGTCTCCCAATATTATATAATTATTGTCATAAAGATATTCTAATCTTTCGAGATGTGCATAGAACTCTTCTTTGTCTGTTACAAGAACAATTTGGTGTAATATAAGGTAACTATTATATATAAAAAACTATTACTACCAGTTATAAACCTTAACCACAAGTATATCAAACTCAGGGTTAATCAAATTTAGATTTACCAAACAACACTTATACACATTTTTCACTGCACAAGAAGAACTCCACCACCTCGTAAGTTTTTCATTCTATTTCTATTTCTAAAGACTAAAAAGTTACTTGGAAGTATTTCACTGTCATAAACGATACAGCCGTCATTAAAACGGCATTACATTAACCATTAAATGGCCCACAACTTTTCTTATTTAACCATATTTCTATTTCTTATAGTTTCCAATATCCCAATACATTTCCTACCAATTTTGGACACAATGTATACAACAAAAAAGATGTATTTCTTTTTATTAAAAGGACAACTGCTGCAGATTTTATTTTTTTTTTTAATTTATTCGTTTATTATTATGTCCTCTTTTCATTTGCAGTCCACACTCGATACGCGTTCTTAATTTATGGTTAATATGCATATTTTTTATTCATTGCTTTGTTTCTTGTGCTAGCAGCTTGATCCCTAATTATTTTACAACAGTCTCTTGGAGATTTTTTAACATTATTGCTGTAAAAACCCCATTGAATGGCTTAAAACTTTACCCATTTAACCATCTTTCTATCTCTTATAGTTTCCTATATCCCAATACATTCCCTACCAATTTTGGACACACTGTATACAAAACTCTTATTTTTATTCAATGCACAAGGGAAGTCTGTAGGTATTGGCATTATATTAAAAAGTCCGATTGTGAAACGAGGGCACGTTTTCGCATGATTTAATTTATTGGTTTCTATGTACTTGACTTTTATCTTAGTTTCTTTTAAAAAATTATACAGTGTATTCCAATATAAACGAAGGCCTTATACCTAAGTACCACATGAACAGTACATAGTGTACAGTGTACCGTGGATGACGGGTTATTAGATGTTTAATCCACCTTTTTCTCTGTGTGTTATGTCACCGTTGTCCAAGCAGTGAAACATGCAGTTTGGCATTTCACAGCACCTTTAAGACAACGCAACGCGGTTTCCACCATGGACGTTATTTTTAAATACTACTACTCAGGGTTGTTTTGGTTTCCTATCGGTATATCTAGTAAAAAAACCCATTATATTACAATAAAAATCATCATTAGAACATTGCTGCTAAAATTAAAAATAAAATAAAATTAGATATATTTTATTCTTACTAGTTTATATTTCATTTGAATTTAATTTTTCATGTTTTTTCTGTGTAATTTTCTTTAGCAGAAAGATTTATTATCAAATAAGGCGTTGAGAATAACCGAAGACCATTTCAAAAATTAAATTATGAGGTTTAACACGTAGCTTAGCACCTATTTATTAGGGTCAGTGTGGACTAGAAATTATTATAAGATGGTATTAGGTCAGTTTGGACCTCATAAATAGGTTTTATGCTTTTATTAGTACGGTTCTTAAAGCCCTAAATATAGTATACAGTTTTTCATTAAAACCTTTAACAAGTGTTTTTGTACCATGTAACTCCTCAAAACATTTGTAATCGGTCTGCAAAATACAGAAAAAGTTAGCCTTTTAAAATTGCTTTGTAATGAAAGGGTTCGTTAGGCTTAAGATAGCCCTTTTTTCACTTCAACCCAAAAGAGATCTTTCATGGATTTTAAAAGTTTTTACTTTTGGCTCTTATATTTGGCAAAAAGTAGCTTTTTGTAGTACCCTTCACTCCAGCTTTCGGGTCCCCTAAACCCATCACTAAACCTGACTTGGAAAACTAAACGCAGAGCGATGCAGATATCTCTTTCGCAGGATCTTAATTTAATATTGGATTGGGGCGCCAAAAATCTCGTCCATTTTAATGCATCTAAAACACAGTCATGTTCCTTGTCGCGAAAAGTCATCTAAATACTCATCCTCTACTTATGAGCGGCCAGAGTTCTACAGAGCAAAGACACCTTCAATCTCGTGGGCGTCACATTTGAAAGTAGCCTATAACTGGCATAAACACATTGTATCTATAGCCACGGCAGCTTCAAAAAGCTTGGATTCTCTTTCGAGCTAAAAGTATTTTCCGCTTCTAATTTATACACTTTATATGTGTCCCAAATCGACCTCCCTTGGAATATTGTTCTTCATATCTGGGGCATGGCGTCCCCAGCAACCCTGAGCATTCTTGATTCTATTCAAGAGAGCTATTCGTCTCGGTAATGATCCTTCACTTACAGAAAGGCTTTCCCTCTCTTGCCCATCGTCGGGCTGTGGGCGAGTTATCGCTTTTTTATAGGTACTTCCATGGCTTCTGCTCTGAAGGATTGTCCAATGCATAGTTCTCTGCTCGGTTCCCAACAGAGAAGCTCGTTGGTTCCGCTCGTATGCTGTCCCTATACGGTCCAGCTGGACGGGCCCCGACTTCTCACTTTGTTCGTTCTTTTATCCCTAGAGTTTCCTGGGCTGCTGAGTTACCTGCTGCCCGCAGATCTTTCCTTCCCCAATCATTCAAGTATTCCCAAGTCCCGTGTCCAACAAACTCCCTCTTCCCATCGCTTAGGAGCACCCACGGTTGTAATTAAATAATTTATTGCACTGTTTTTAATCTAAAATATTAAAAAAGTTGACAAAGAGAACGCCTTACAAAAACTGTAATTTAAATTTAAAAAATTAAGCACCTACATGCTCAAATAAAGATTTTGTTGAAAAAAAACAAGTATCTTTGTTAAAAAAATATGATTCTTAGAATAAGCGCCGCTTCTCTTAACAAATAATGGTTTATGTAAAAACCCCAATGTTGTTAGAAAAAAATCATTATAAAAATTAAAAAAAAATTGTCCCTATTAAATCAAATTCCCACCCTACAGGGTGTCTCTAAAAGGTCTGTACAAAATGCTACCATAGACTTCTTGGGCCAAATTAAAACAATTTAATGCAGTTTACCCTAGTCCAAACGTTGATAGTTTTCAAAATATAGGGTGTTAAAGTTTCCATTTAAGTTTGTTTTTGTATAAATATTTTATTTTTAAATAAAAAGTTGTTTACCAAATTTGGTACAAGTTAATTAAAAAAAAAATAGAAGCTTCTCATATTTTTGCTGTTAAAGGAAGCCACCTGCAGTCCTTTGTTTTTGTTTAAAGTGTTATTATTTTTGTTGCTTCTGTATACATCCATATCGAGCAACCTTTTTAAGATATTTCAGATTAAACGTTTTATTTCACATAAAAATATTTCTTCGCATTCCTTTACGCTTTATTTGGGCCACCCAGGTTTCTCTAAAAGGTCTGTACAAATTGGTACTACAATTTCATAGCCCTAAAATACAAGTATTTAACCGAATTTACCCTAGTTGACAAGTTGATTGTTTCCGAGATACAGGGTGACCAAGTATCTTCCAACCAGCAACTTTTTGACAAAGGTAAATTGCATTAAATCGTTGTATTTTGGCATATCTAAAGTCTGTCGGAGCAATTTAAAAAAATAAATACCCATTTTCAAATAAGTAGTTTATCTAAAGAAAATGTCTTTATTGTTATTACTGTTTTTTATTTTCAAACAACAGGAATATACAGAGTGTCCAGTAACTTTTGCGACAAACGTTGCAGAGTGTCTCTCCAATAAAAATAAGAAACAAACTTTATATGAAAATTTGTTCTTTTTGACAAGTGTTTTGTCAATACTGCAGCTTCTTCGGACATTTCTAGGTAGAACATAAAATGGTCAAAGGTATTTGGGTTTTTTAAGATCTGTTTTTATTATTTACTAAAAATATTCAATAGGGAAGGGTTGTTACCTTTAGTTGGTCATTTAGGATACACTGGGTGTTTTAAATTTTGTTTTTATCCAAAAATTCTAACAGGTAGAGCTCTTTGGCCTTATAGGCCAAACGTAGAATATCGTAATTTACATTAAAAATGTGTTTTGTTAAATAAGTGACATTGGCAAAACCGTTTTTGTTTTTAATAAAACTATTTTAATGTTCTGAATTTTTTATAGGAAAAGTTCTCCCTTATTGACATATACATATGTATACAGTAATACCCCGGACTTACGCGTGAGGTGGGACCGAGCGCTATCCGCGTAAATCGAATTCGCGTAAGTCGGGGCCCAATTAAGCATATAAAGACATAAAAAGTATGTTTAATTGGAACCGGAGACTAAATAAAACAATAATTAAGTAAATAAATTAGTATCTAGTTCTAGATCATATGACAAAATATATTAAGAAAATGTATATACACAATTAACAAATTTTAATTTTGGTATCAAACCATTTAATTATGGTATGTTATGTTATTTTTAATTATTAGTTATAAGTTTACAGTCCAAAGATAATCTTCTCTTATTGTTTAAAGTAAAAGAGTCGGTTCAACTACGTTTGGATGCCAGAGTACATGCAAGTATAATGCGAAGGAGGCGCGGCGGGGGTGGTAGGGAGTGTCACAAACAAACATCGCCGAATGACCCTGACAGCGCGGCTCTCAAAAAAAAAACAAATAGACGAGAAAATTAAATCGCGTAACTCCGAATTCGCGTAAGTCGGGGTATTACTGTATACTGATTTTTTCCTTTACTAGTTTTATCTTGTTATTAGTTTTATAGGCTATTTTTATAATATTTTTAAGTAAGCCCACCTTCTCTGTAGGTTTACCAATATATGTTTTAAACTCAATGGTATCCTTATTGTTATTACTTGGAATTTTAAACAATCAAAAAGTGTTTTATTTAAATAAAATCATTAATAATAAAGTTCCATTAAGTAACGATCAATTTAATTAAACTGTTAAAATAGTTTAGATATTTTTAGGATATTTATAAAATCGTGTCCTCACTGGCAAAGATTATTTTTTAGCCTTTACCAAAGACAACTATTATAGTATCACTTACTATATTTGTCTTTGATAATACGAAAAAAACTTGTGTTGCCCGCAAGGTACTTACGGTAAATATTTTTGGAAAAAAATTGGTACGACACTGTATTTTACAAAAAAAAAAAAGATACATATTTACCCTAATGACTTACGGACGACAGGTATTTTTTTTCTATAGGGTTAAAAATGCCCTTTGATGGTCTGCAGGCGTCTGCTAACTTTCTTAAAAATATCTAAACTGGTATAAAGGTTTTTATAAAAAAGAAACAATTATTTTCTTAAATTTTTACAGCCGGTATTCTCAAAAGTGTGACGTTTAGGACATATAGGACATATTTTTTGTTGTTGTATAATCCTTCCATAAAGTTTATCGGTAATGTTTTTGGACATCTTGTATGTATGGTAAATAATAATACTGTAGATATATTTGATTTATACAGGGTCGGGTTTATGTATGGAAACGGTCGATTATTTGCTAATGTAAGATAGCTAGCGAAGAATGTTAAATACAAAACTTTTAATATCTTTAGAAATCTATTACACTGCACATAAACTAAGTATACAGGATTAGTCAAAAACCCATGGAAGAACTAAGTTGCTTTATTTTAAATGAAACCCCCTGTATAGTATTCAATATTTCAATTATTTACAAGATTCTAACAAAAATGCTAAACACACTACATTCGAAATCTTAACCGATTCCGAGGTATCGAGTTTCGAATATCGTTTTCAAATAAATCTAATAACAATAATTAAAAAGACAACTAAGTTTAAGTAAACAAAAATTTAAAATCCCATTTTATAAGTTGCTCAAAGTGTCCACCGTTTACCTCCTGGCAGGTCCGAATTCGTTGAACAAAATTTTGTAGCGAATCTAAAAGGATATTGTACACTAAATTTTTTAGTTTGGCTCCAAAGGAAAAAGTCAAGAGGGGTCATATCAGGAGACCTAGCAGGGCATTCAATTGCTCCTTTGCGCCAAATCCATTTACCAGGAAACAATTTCTCTAGATTTTCCTTCACCATCCGTCCAAAATGTGGTGGAGCCCCATCTTGTTAAAACCATATTTATTCAGCCGGTAAATTGGGATTATTATGGTTTGGAAATAATCGTCTGAGCTGTGGAACAATATTCTTTTGTAAAAGTAATACGAACGATATTTGTTCAGAGTTCAAATTTTCATGTATAAAATGGGGTCCTATGATGTTTCCACCAATAATGCCACTCCAAACATTGGTTTTTGTGGTCGTTGGGTATGAACTTGTTCCATCCAATGTGGGTTTTGTATGACCAATATCTACAGTTGTGTTAATTTACATGCCCGTTTAATCAAAACGTTGATTCATCAAAAAATAAAATGTGGTTCACAATGTTGACATTTTCATTCAATTTATCCATAATGATTTTGCAAAACTAAATTCTGCGATCAAGATCGTCTTCACTCAATTCTTGTAACAAATGAATTTAATATGATTTGAATTTTTCTTTTTGGTAATTTTTTGAATGGAATATCGACTCATATTATGATTTAAAGCCCGCTGTTGGTCGATCTTTCACACCTCCATTTTCATGAAAACCCTGCAGTGTTTTGAAAACAGTTGATTTAGTTGTAGGTTTCCGATCTGGAAATAATTGATTTAAAATATTCACCACTTAGGGAAAACTCCGTGTTCTATCGCCGTACCCTATCATCATTAAAATTTCAATGCGCTCGGTATCACAAATTGTAAATGTAAGTTATTTTGGCATATCTGTTGTCAAGATGACAAAACAGCATTGTTATGAAAATAAATATTTTCCAAGGTAACTTGATGGACTGGAAAATTATTGAATGTAATAATTTATGTAAAAACGATATTCAAAACTCGATATCTTGAAAAAAAAGGGTATATGTGCTTAACACATTTTTTTTAGAATCTTGAAAATTGAAAATTATTGAAATATTAAATAAAGTAAATTTATTTATTGGCCAAAAATAAAATGTGTGCTTGTTAGTTGATACTTTTTATTCTTGAGTTCTTTAATTTTATATTACTTTTAAATAAAATGATGACACCGGCAATTAAAAGGAAAAATTTGTGGCATAAAAGATTTTTCCAAGCGATACAACAAAATTGCAAATCAAAGTTAAAATTAAAAAAAAAATTGACAAAAATTATTAACCGTAAAAGCTGGGTAAAAAACTAAGACAATAAACAAACTGGCAATAAAAATAATAAAACTAAATGAGTAGCAAAAAAAGATTTATTGAACGAAACCAAAAATCCCGTGCTAACAAATGTTCCAGATAAATAGGTGGATTTAAATAAAACAGACTAGAGATCTAAAGACAAACTACAAATAGGTATATCTAAAGTGCTGCTGAATATAACCGCAATTGGATTTTTTCATATACATTCCAAATTGTTCTTACTCTATAAAAAAAAGACACTATACATTGTTTGTGAATTATGTTTATTTTATAGGGTGTGACAGAGAAAGTCCTCATTAAAAAAAAATGTCATTTGCAAGGCTTCTACAAAAAAGGATTTTTGTTTTTGTAATATACTGGCTGTTACAAATTCAAGGAACACTATTAGGTTCTCGGAAACGGTAAGAGATACAGGGTTGGTTAAATTGGGGCCAAGTTGCGCATTTTTATGCTTAAGAATATTCCGTTTTAAAAGTTTAAAAATTTTGCAGCCGTTCCGGAATTATCTGGCAGAAACCGAAATTTTGCGAAACAGTTTTCATTGTTTTCTCGGTTTATTTAAAGAGATATTTTAAAACTAACGACACATTAACATGTCACTAAATTTAAAAATCCGACGTTTCGTGTTTGAGCTACCATCATCAACTTTTTTTTTTAATGGGCGGAATATTTGGTTTTAAATTTAATAAACTCGTAATTTAATTCTAAAACCAACGATATATCACACATTACATTTATGCGAGGTTTCGAACTGAAAAACCATCATTCACCATTTCGCCATTTTGCCAAATAACGATTTTACAGCGAACGTTCAAGGAAATTTTCATTTGCAGGTAAGTAGGCATCCATTTTTTTATGACAGGCTACGATAAAGTTATTGAAGTCGTTTGATTAAATTGAATGCTTTATTTTATTACGTATAAGTAAATGTATGTAAATTACCTTAATTCTTGTAGCTTGTTAGTTTAATTATAAATAAATAAATTATTAAAAGAATAATAGTAAAAAAATAAATGGATGCATACTTACCTTTAAATGGAAATTTCCAAAACCCTTTGGAATAAATACGTAATATTTAATGGAAAAATAGTGGATGGTGTTTTTTTTTCGAAACGTCGCATAAATGTAAAATGTGATATACAGTTGTATTTAGAATTAAGATACGAGTGTATTAAGTTTAAAACCAAATATTCCGCCCATTTAAAAAAAAAAGGTGATGGTGGTGGCTCAAAGACAAAACGTCGAATTTTAAATTTAGTGACATCATTTTATAGAACAGTAAAAGTGGCAATGTTAATGAGTCGTTATGTTTAAAATATCTCTTTAAATAAACCAAGAAAACAATAAAAACTGTTTTGCAAAATTTCGGTTTTTGCCGGATAATTTCGGAACGGCTTTAAATTTTTAAATTTTAAAATGGAATATTCTTAAGTATTAAAATGCGCAACTTAGCCCCAATTTAACCAACCCTGTATCTCTTACCGGTTCGGAGATCCTAATGTTGTTCCTCGAATTTGTAACAGCCTCTATAGTGTCATTCAGCAGTCAATTTCAAAATAAATATTTTCTCAGATTTTTAATATCTGCATGGTTTAAAACCGCGTCAGTTAGCACTAAAGTCATTTAATTTTATATCGATTAAAATAAAGTAAGGTAAATAATGACTTCTTAAAATTTCCGTGGGCGCCACATTTTATACCACTTTTAAAATGTAAAGACGTTTATCTTGAAACGTTGCATTAGTAAAAGTGCGAAATCCCGCTGCAAAATTATTACGTTTACTTGTTTTTTTTTTAGTTCTGCGTAGCCAGGTATAAACAGGTAATAATTTGGTGCATATATTACGTTCATAACGTACACGCATGTTTTTTTTATAAAATGAATGATTTTTTTAAATATGATGCAATAGACGCAAATAAGGGTTTCCAGCTGTTAAAAACACAAGGTATCCGAGATAATGTGAGAGTTAGCGCGCAACGACACTTTTTAGATAAAAAGTTATTTTTCATAAAAATTTTTGACTAAAAAATAATTTACAAAGAGAAAATGTTGAATTTATTAACAGGGTATGCAAAAACTAACCAGAACTAACCAAAACTTGAAAAACATTATTTTTCTTTAAGAGTAAACTACTTTTATTTTTAATTTTTAGGCAAAATATCATTTAAAAATTTATTTGGAATAACATTTTAAAAGACATATTAGTAATACAGGAATAACAAAAAGTTTCAACTGATTTCGGGGATATTAAAAATTAATTATTTTTAATCTTTTTACAAAATGACCCTAAAAACTCTCATAATTTCCTTTTAAAATACCTGCTTTCTTTAAATTGCTACACTTTACAATAAGGTTTGTGTTGGATGGAGTTAAGAGGACATATGGACCAAAAATTTTATTTACCAAAAAAAGTCATTTTTATTAAAAATTTTTGCTTGTCAAAAAATTTGATTCGCTAAAAGGAATTGTTAATTTTTTTACAAGTTTCACAGGAACCTAAAAACATTATTTTTCTTTAAGAGTAAAGTACCAAAATTTTTTATTTTTATGCCAAATGTCATAAAAAAATATTTACAATAGAGTTTGCAATCGATGAAACTATTAAAACAAAATTTTATTAAACTTGTGTGTGTTTTATTAAACACCTTGATAATATTCGTTTACAGCTAAAAAATTGTGTTGTGTAGGAATAAGCGGAATGCAGAGGTTTAAAAAGCAAATTATACGAGTTTGTTTGGTCATTTTGTTAATAAAATTTAAATTTTTGATAACTTTAAAATCAGATTTATGAAACTTTTTGATACCCCTGTATCATTATTTTGTCATTTAAAATGTTATTCCTTATAAATTTTATTTTTAACATTTTTCTTAAAAATGAAAAATAAGGGTAGTTTCCTTTTAATAACAAATCATGTTTTTTGTTGCATTAAAATTTTTATATAATTTATTATATTAAATTATAAATTTTTCTTTGACGTGCCTGCTGCATTGCAGTTTTTTTCACAAACTTTTGATGAAAGCTGCTAAGACACCAACTTCACTAATAAATATTGCAGGAAATTCTACAAAATTCAATAAAAGCGTAGTATCTGTTTAGCTTAAAGTACCTACAACAAGTCGAAGTAAATACTATAATAGTACCTACTTTACTTTTAAAGTAAATAATTCTAAGTAAATGCTATTTCTTAGAGTATTTATACCTACTTGTTTTTTATTCATACGACCTATTGTTTTATATTGGCAAAAATACAGGTAATTCACTTTTGAGCAAAAAATTATTATTATTCAATTTGATCAAATTATTTAAATAAATCAACCTGGATATTTATTTAAAATCTTATTTTTTTATCTATTAATGTGTTAAATATTAAACTTAACAAATTATAAGTTCAAAAAACATAAAAATATAAAAAAACATCTATACAAAAAAAATCCGCAAATTAATAAAGAGATAACCGTATTAAAAATATGATGAAATTTGATTGTAGAGGACCAAAAGATAGTGCCTAAAAATATCCTCACAATATTTAAACAATTAATCGTTTTTGCTAGTTTTTAAATGAAACACCCTGTTTAATAATTTGTTTAGTCGATAAAATTGTTTATCATAAACACTATCGGTCTTTATTTTTGAGTTATTTCGATATATTTAAACTGTGCCCATTTAAAATTATCTTATATATAAAATTCTTGTGTCACAATGTTCGTTCCCGTACTCCTCCGAAACGGCTTGACCGATTCTCATGAAATTTTGTGAGCATATTGAGTAGGTCTGAGAATCGGCCAACATTTATTTTTCATACCCCTTAGTGATAAGAGTAGTCCACCCTTAACGTTTTTTTAATTTTTAGGCTAGAAATTACTTTTTGAACACATTTTGTTTTAAATAACCCTATAGAAAAAAATCCAGAGGGGTCAGGTAGGAAGACCCTGCAGGCCACCGGTTGATCGAGAATCTTCCTATTCAGCGATTTGGAAATACCGCATTTACCCACGTTCTTACCTCTGCAGTCGAATGAGCAGGTGCACCGTCCTGTTAAAAAAATAGGTTGGCTCTTACTTGTAGTGGAAGATTGTCCAAATAATCTGGCAACACTGTTTGATATTTATTAATGTATTTTCATCGCCAGTAACTTTTTCTTTTTGCGCTACTTTGTGTTTATTTTCTGCTGATTCCGTTTCCATAAAACCTCTTCTCACAATTTTGCACACAGTTGAATTGTTTACATTTTTCCCGTTGAAAATAATTGCTGTTTCTCGATAATTATTATGGTTGTCACCATATATTAATACAATCTCATTTTTTTTTTTGAGATTTAGTTGTGTAGGCATTATTAAATGATATGAAATACTTATTATATACCACTGATAGAAAAGGAAACTAATATTAAAACATTTTCAAATGTCTTTAAAGCCAACTTTTAAAAAATGCGATATTTCTTCGCTGATTCCCGCAGTGCCATAAACGCTCTTTTTTTAATTTTTATTTAGAATAATTTTGGGTCAAGGCTTTAATTTACGTTTTCAGTTATTTTTAATATTCAGGTTATTTGTTATTACATTTTTTAAGTTTAACTAGGTGTTTTTATATTTGGACGTAAAAATATGAGTATTCTCTAAAACTTATTTTTATTAAGTTACAGGCTAGCGCAAAAATAAAAGCAAAATAAATGGTTATGGAGACAGGTGGCTGTAACATATTTGACATCTACTTTTAATTTAAAATACTTTTTCCAAATAATATTTGGGTATAATTTTAAAAATAAGGGTATTTTTAAAAAGTAACTTTAAAGTAACTTCTGGCAGATGTGTTTTGAATTTAAAAGAAAGCAACTTTTATTAAGAAAGTTTTTTTTGTGAAATGTTATCATTGAGTGTTTTTTTTTATGGAACACACAAATATTTTAAAGATTTTGATTCTGTATTAAATTCTACATTTAAAATGTATAACACACTATACGCAAGTTTTGGTGATTTTTGAGATATCAGCAGTATGTTGATATACTTCTTAATAACGATTAAAAGTAAAAAAAAATATTTTGGTTCTAACTATTTTTAAATAATTCTGTTACTGTCAGAATGAGAAAAAATATATTACCATTTAATTATTTCTTTCCTTTGTAAGAACTACTGGTAGTTTTGTCGGCAATTTAGATTATTTTAGACACATGTACTTGCACTAAAAAAACAGCAATACCTTAATTATTACGGGTTTTTCGATAAGTAAGTAAACAATTTATCAAAAATAAAATAAATAGCTAACTTAGTTATTTGTGATTTTTACAACGGAAAGTAATTAATTACATGGTATTATATTATTAGTCACTCTGTCAATAACTAAATTATTTAAAAATAATTAAATCCAAAATATTATTTTTGTTCTTCACTTTTAATTATTAATTAGTATTAAACAGTTTACTGTCGATATTTTAAAAACTAGCAATGTAATTAACGTTTTTTTATCTTTGGACAATCCACAAAAGCCAAGGCCTAAATACTAACGTACCGTGGGTGTCTTAAGCAAGATAAGAGAAAGTTTGATAACACAGGACTTAAAAACTCGAAGATTTGGGGGAGAAGGAAAGACCTCCACTGGCAGCAGTTTCCACATTCTAGAAACTCTAGGAATAAAATAACGAACAAAGTGGGAAGTTTGGGGCCTGTCCAGTCGGACCGTATAGAGATGCATACGCGCGGCACCACGAGTCTCTTTGCTGGGAGCTGCAAGTGGAGGGACTATACTGGATAACTCGTCGGTGCAGAAGTCGTGAAAGTATCTATAAAAGAGCGATAGATCTCCTACAGGTCGACGATCAAGAATGCTGAGGGTTGTGGACGTTGTTGGGGACGCCATTCCCCAGACATGAGAACAATATTCCAAAGAGGGTAGAATTTGGGACTCATACAAAGTGTATAAATTGGAAGAGGAAAAATACTTTTGGCTCGGGAAAGAAACCCAAGCTTTTTGGAAGCCGCCGTGTCTATAGATACGATGTGTTTATGCCAGTTAAGGTTGTTCTCAAATCAGATGCCTACAAGGTTGAATGTGTCCTTGCTCTGCAAAACCTGGCCACTCATAAGCAAACGGTGAGTGTTTGATGTTTTTTTCCGCGACAAGGAACATGACTGAGTTTTGGATGCATTAAATTTAGCAAGATTTTTGGCGCCCCAATCCAACATTAAGTTGAGGTCCTGTGAAAGAGATATCTGCATCGCCCTGCGTTTGCTTTTCAAGTCGGGTTAAGAGATTGGTTTGATAACCTAAAAACTGGCGTAAAGGGTCAGCAAAACTATAAATAGAATTGGTTGTGGAAGAAAGAAGGTCATTGATGTAAAGAAGAAAAGCAAAGATGGTGCCAGTATTGAAACCTGAGGAACTCCAGCATTAATTTCGAGAAAGCTTGAAGAGTGGCCATTCACAATGACTAATATACGTCGATTAGAAAGATAACTGGAGAGCCAAGAGCAGAGTTTAGTTGAAAAACCGTAGGAGGGAAGTTTATTAGGAAGTGCGTCATGCCAGACCTGGTCGAAAGCCTTAGATATATCAAGAGCAACGATCTGGGATTCACATAGAAAACTTGTTCCAGTTGTGTGATTTCCTGGTGTTAAGAGAAGAAAGGATTTGCTTAATGTGTTTTACCTTAAAGATAATATTGGGCATTTAATAAGAAACAGAGGTAAATGGTTGGAATTGGAGAATTGAAAGGTGGGTGAAGGGTTGAATTTGCAGCAAATTGTTTGGCAAATAGTTCGGTCTTTCCTTTCGATGTAGAAATAATTTCATCTTCCAAAGCTAGTGGTGGAAAAGAACTAGTACAGAAATTTCAAATAATGTTTTTGGCAAAGGACCAAAAGGATTTGCTGCCATTTGAGCAAGAAATTACTTTATTTTTTCATGCGGTTATCAAAGAAGTCTTAGGCTTCTAAGATTGTTTGATGGTAGTGGTTTCTTGCTTCAATGCTAGCTTGTCGATTTTCTAGACTAGAATTCTGCAGAAAGTTTTTGGGAGCATGGATTTTAAAAAGCCTAACTTTGTCACATGATTTAGTGAACCAAGGTTTATGATTGGAGGGTTTGCTGGTTTTGTTGGTGTGAACATAGGTTTCAATGCCCAATAGAATTGAGTTGATCAGTTGCTTACAGATTTCGATCGATCGATTGTAAAAAGAAAAGCAGATGGTGTCCCAAGGGTACGTACCGAAGAAGTCCCTAAGGCCATCCCAGTCGGCTGAGTTGTAGTGCCATACGGTTCGTGGTGGCATACATTCATTTACCTCAGGATGTGTTACTTCGGCCATTAGAAATTGGAAAATAATACTGTCAATCTTTTTTAAAAGAAAGTCAAATAATTCGACATCGAAATTGTCAAACGGGGACCGGTACAGACAACAGATAAATTTAGTAGAAGACTTAAGGGAAAGTTTGAGCCAAAGGACATCGGGTCTACCCGATTCAAGATCGAAAACTCGAGTACAAGCCAAATCATTGCAAACGTAAGCACATACGCCGCCATGTGGGCGAAGAGACGAAATAAGTTCGTAGCCTGGAAAGAGAAGGTGGTTGGTTGAAGTTTTAGAACTTCTTGGGGTCTCAATTAGAAACAGTATGTGGGGCTTAGATGACTCAAGGTGATAGTAAACGGAGTTTATATTGGTGTTAAGCCCACATAGTTTTGCGAAAAAATGAAACCTTTCGATGATGGCCTCCCGGATGCACCCCTCGCCCGGAGATTCGAATGGAGGGGTATTTTACCTTCGGAACATTTTACTTTCGGGTGTGCCGCCATCATTTTTACATACTTTTGGGGTTAAAGGAAAAAAAGTAAGAAGAAGGAAGAAGGAAAACTGACTCACTTACCCAGACCCAGAAACGTCCGTTAAGACTTCTACGGGTCCTTTTAAAGGGTGAGTGGGGTGGTACCGCCTCAAGCAAGGAAAGCATCTCTACCACCTAGGACGTATAGTGTGTTATCCATATTTTATGTAAAATTTATTACAGAGTCAAAATTTGTTAAAATATGTAGGGTCTCCCATCAGGGAAAAACCTACTTGACACTTAAAATTCTGTTTTTGCGACACCTTGTATATTGGTACAGTCAGAAAAAAAGAGTGTATCCAAATAAATATTTTTTCATGTTAAGTTTATTTTTGTATCTTGTACAGGAGTGAAGTTATTTCGTATATAAATAGAGTTGGGACACCCTGTATACCTTCTTACTAATTATCCTAACGTGCGTCTATTGAAAAATGTAGGGTACAATTAGTTTTAATCTTTTTTGTATAACTACAGTAACCTCTTTATTGTGTATTTGATTTCTAAATTGATGTTTTTTATATCTTTTTAAGAATATTATTTAAAAAAAAACTATATTCTAATATTATAATAAATAAAAACATAAAAAGTTCAACATAATAATATGTAAAAATATTTAAAGTGTTACATTACAAAAATAATAATAATAAAATTCTGGTAGGGCAAATTTGAGTACCCTGTATGTAAACAAATATACTATTATCTTTAGTTTATATTGTCCTTTTAACAAAATCTCCAACTTTTATAGTTAAGAGGCTATGCAGTATGCACCGCACGCACTAATTAGTCACCCTGTATAGAAATAAAAAACGTACTTTTTCACTTTTACAAGGCGTGTTATTTAAAAAAGTTTATTATACATTTTAAGTGGCCCTTTTAAATATATTTTAAATACAAATATTTACAGAAAATATGTTTTTTAAATTAAAAAATAAGTAGTATTTTATTATTTTATTATTATTCAACTTAGTACTTAAACATGCAAACATTTAAATTGTATTACTAATGTAAGATTTTTGCATTATTTAACATTTCAAGAATATTTTAAAAACATTTTTACTTGGCACAAAAATAAAATAAAAATATTTTACTTTTATATTTTTATCCAGTTTATGTGAACTCGGGGATAACTTACTTTTTTTTCAGACATTATATGTCGGGTGCTGATGTTACCTTTCAAGTGAATGGTCCTAAAAAAGAAGAAAAAAGGTGAAAAATGTTCTGAACAAGTGGGCTGACAGGGGCTACGTTGGCAATATCACGGTAGCAGAAAAAGACCACTCAATAAAAACTCCACTTTCAATCCAGGTAAGTAAGTTAAACTAAAATTTTGTCAATATAAACACCAATGAAATAAAAAAATAAAAGGTAGGTTTTGAGTTTCTAGTTATGTTATACATACCTTTATAGAATTTTAATATGCAATAAATAGTTATATTCGTATGATATATTTTTAGGTTGTATATAACATGACGTCCGAATATTTCATTCGTATATCTTAAAAACTGAGGAGTGTCTTTAAAAGGGGTATATTTAAGTTTTATTTTTGTGTTATATTTTTTACTGAATCTTATAATTTATGTTAAAATGTATAGTGTTTACTGACACTGACACCCACGATATCACTTTCCGACTGCCATTTTTATATTTCTGTATCGATACTGACAAAATTTGGTAAGATTGTTAGACTAGTAAAAAGTCATTTTAGGTGTATATAATAGGTTTTTACGACTTCCGGTTAACCAGAAATAAATAACAAAATAACTCCTCATACTTTACTTACTTCTAGAAAAATACGAAATCAATTTTATCTTTGTAAACTTTTAAACTAGAAGGCTGTAAACTTTATTTTTTAAATTTTTTCAGCCTATCTTAAAAACCAAAATAGAACCGTATCACTTTTATAACATTTCTAAATGCAGTATTTTAAAGCAAGTCCGTCGATGTAAAACACTAACTTTATTTTCTCTAAAAAAACAACAATTAATATGTAAGTAAATACTGAATGGCGTGCGTTCCAATTTATTGTAGTTGCCATTAAAACAGAAACTAATAGAATTTGTTGTGAAAATAATTGCTTGTGCTCCTTAAAGAGTTTAAAAAATAAAAACACAATTTTGTGTGTTTTTATCTCCTACGATGTTAAAATTATTTTAAGTTAAATTTTGTACTGGAATAATTTTTTATTGTCAATACTAAATTTAACACAAACTAATGTGTTTTTTTACTTTTACCGGAATACAAGCATTTGTTTTTACAACAAATTCTATTAGTTTCTGCTTTCAAGGTAACTAAAATAAATTGCGACGTACGCCATTTAGTATTAAAAAGATCATTTACTTACATATAATTGTTGTTTTTTAAAAGAAAATAAAGTAAAATGTTTAAGTATTTTACATCGTTGGATTTGCTTTAAAATACTGCATTTAGAAATATTATAAAAGTGATCTGGTCCTATTTTGGTTTTTGAGCTAGGGTAAAAAAACTAAAAAAGTGAAGTTTAGAGCCCTCTAATAAAAAAATTAAAGAGATTAAATCAATTTCGTATTTTTCTGAAAGTAAGTAAAGTATAAGAAGTGATTTTAGAATCATTATGGTACCATAGATAAAAATAAAAATTTAATTTAAAAATAAAATTTGACCAACATTTTTTAAAAATTATATTCCTACTAAAAATAATCTAAAGAATCCAAAAACAAAAAATATACAGGGTATTCCATTTAAAAATCAGAGTTCCAGTCATTTTCGGTAAAATGGGAAGTCGTAAAAGTCTATTGTATACACCTTAATATGACTTTTTATTAGTTTAACAATCTTACCAAATTTCATTAGTACCAATAAAGAAATAAAAAATGTCAGCTGAAAAGTGATCTCGTGGGAATCCGATATAAAAGACTAGTTATTTTGTTTAAGGTAAAGAATATATAAATTTTAATATAAATAATAAGATCCCACAAGAAAAAAAAAACACAAAATTAAACATATTCTCTTTTAAAAATACACTTTTTATTTGATTTACACAAAAATATTTAAAAAATTATATTTATTTAAAAAATACAGAATGTTACACTTTTATTAAAAAATCGAATATTTATCTATATTTTAATACGAAGAAGATTTAGATGATATTCCTTATCAAATTCCATAAATAGAACTAAATATGTTTTGTTTCAGTGATAAAAGTGTCTCTTTAAAAAGAAAATAAAATAATAATAAACTTAGCATAAAATAACGTTACTTTAAATTTACTGTATTTTATACAGAAAAATAAATAAAAATCCACCTTCTTTTTTAACAACAGCTTACGCAAAAAGCCTAGTACGCACCTTAAACGAAATATTTTAAAATCACCATTATTATCAAATAATTTTAAAGGGGCTGAAAAAATAAAACTTTAAAGAAAAGCAGTAAAAAAGCCATGAAATAGGTACGATAAAATTGCTCCTCTCTATCAAAAAAAAAGAAAAAAATGGATAAGATCGAGACGATTCGATATAGTGTCATGATTAAGAAAAATACGTATACAAACTTAGAGGCAAAATGGCTAAGTTTTCCCTTTTAACACGTTTACTGCCACCGTGGCATGAAAAAAAAGCGTCTGTTACAGCCAAGGTACATATTTTGCGTATCATGCTTTTTTTACTTTATAGCCATCTGAAGCCTCATAATAATCTTTAAAATATTAGCCAAATACGGTATCTTGTTCTTAAAGCCATATTTTAGAACTCACATATTTTTCTAGTTCTCGCTTCATGTCGTCTAAACTAAGAGTGACTAAAAAATACGTCATTGACGAAAGTCTAAAATAAATCGTCGTCATATGTCAATAACTGTCAGAATCATTTTTCGATATTTTAGACATTCCAAATATTTTCATAAATTTTTATGTAAAAGTTAAGTAAATAGGAGAATTATAAGTGTTTAGTACCTATGTTTCAGACTAATCGATAATCCAGAGCTACATATTTTGACGTACTCTAAACCTGAATTTAACTTGCAACATTGTGAAAGCAAATTATTCGTTCAGCGTAAGTTGTTCAAAACAATTTTGAATATTAAGTGCTCTTATGTGGTTTTAATATAGTATTACTGTAAAGTGTTTAGTTAATATATGTCGTTATTGAAAAAATATGCCGGAACGATATACAGAAGCCAACAACTTATTTTGCAGATGGTAAAGTATTTTCAAATGGATATGGAGAAAAAGTAGGTAAACTCTATTACCCGTGAGTGCGGTATCTAATGTAAGTTACAAATATTTTAATTCCCATGAGTTTAAAGTTTTATAAATTAAATAAAGCAGTTTGGTAAAGATTCTAACATCAAAATTAAAATGTTATTTTTTTTATTTGGTGTAATGTATGTCACAATATACGACGTGCCCTAATTTCGATATGACGTCACATAATGTGATTACCTGAGCATAGGGAGAGGGGTAGCACTTTGCACCCCTAGCTTTTGAAAAATAGGAAAAGTAGTAAGTTTTGGCAAAAAGTATGGACTTTAGGCATTTTTAGATGTTTTGCACCCCCTGGCTATTGAGAAAGGAGCAAAAGGAGAGGACAAAAAGGAAAGAGAAGATATAGACGGTGTTCATGGAAAAGGACCTTTTTTTCCAATTAATACTTTCTTTTTCTCCTTTGCATTCCCCTAAAAGTCATCCTGCCGGCGACCATGTGCCTAAGATACCTACGTGGGTACACGCGACTGTATATCAAAATAAATTGTAAAGCCAGATAGGTGTCTCATGGCAGCGAACGTGTTAAGCTTAGTTTTTGTGTCTTTATATTTTTACGTAGCTTGGTTGGTTTTCCAGAGAAAAAAATAAAATTCGCTAAACTGCATATTTCTGGACAACACCAGGAACATTCAAGTTTTTTTTTAATTAAGTAATGTTTATATCTACTTAGTCTAACAAATTGTATAAAAAAAGTGTTTTAATTTTTTTTTTAAGTTTTGTGAAAAGTTAAACACCTTGTATCTTGAGAATGAAAAGTTTGGGGACCCATGTTTATATAAGGTTTTTTTTTCAGAAAAATGGCCCTAAAATTTTCTTACCGCAATTATTAAACACCTTGTATATATGTTTTTTAAGTAATTGAATCGGTTATAACTAAAACACATTTAATCATATTTTGCCCAAATTGAGTTTGTATAAAAAAATACTTGTTTGACATACCCGCATCGAGAAGTAAAAATCCCTTAAGTCAATAAATTAGCTATGGGGGATATGAGAGTTCAATTAATGGCATGCACAACGCAAAGTTATATTTTTGGACACTTCGTTAGAGACTTCTACTGTACTGATTTTACAAACTTTTTTAATGATTCTATGGTTACTGAGACACCTTATCACGACTTTTTTAATTTTTTGCTTTTTTTCTTTAATACCAAAATATATGGTATGCATATTTGGAGCGGGTCGTCAATCATCAAACAAGTAACATTTATTGTAGGTTGCCTATTTCAATTTGAGTAAAGTGTTTCTTATTTTTATTCTACAGGGTGTAAAAGAAAAGACCTATGTTTAATAAAAATATTGCCAAGAGCGACATTTGACAAAAGAAATATTTTTTTGTATTTAAATTATATAGCGTTGTTCAGAAGACCATTCCAAACAAACTGGTTTCTCAGATATTTGCTATCTGCTTCATTTTCCCACATATTTTTTTAAGTAATATTTTTTAATATTGTTTTTTCTGTTTTTAACAGTTTATCACAAAGGTCATTCTTTTTTAATTATTTTAAAAAGTTATAAGTACCCTTTCATAACTTTATTATAATTTTCTTTCGAAAAAAATTATTAACGTGTCATTAGCGTCGCAAATATAATAGTATTTAATTTTGCTAAATAATAAATTTTTAAGGTTTCGTGAGCACCACATATTATGTATTTAAAATTTTAATTGTTTTTACAATTTTTAAAAGATAGGTATATTCATCTCGAGACTGTTTTTTGCTTTTGCAAAAAAGTTATAAATGGCGAAGCTATAATATACAGGTTGATTCAAAAATCGATCACGAAACTTAACGGGGTGATTCTACTTGACAAAATAAGGGTAGAGCTTTATATAAATTGTTTTCAAAATGTCATTTGTTTTTGAGTTTCATATATGCATATTAACTGATTAGCTATTATTAGTTATTTTAAATTTATAAATTAAATAGTTTAAAAGGCGTATTTTATTTTACACTGATAGCTTCAGTATAGAAAAAAAAAATAAAATTTAAAAAATTTAGGAAAGTAAATTAATCACTTATTTTTTAAGGGTGATTTACGTCTAAAACGTTGGGTTTAGCGATGTAAATAAAGTGCACCTTTTTAAAGGCGTGGCATAAGTCTTTCAGAAAACATGCCAAAAATTACTATAGCTGTCAACACTAAAAAATATGACAAAAAAACAATTTTTAATGTAGGTAAAGTGCCCTCTAGCGGCAAACAATCAATGTGAATTGTTACTAGAATAATAAAACGCAGGCGATTTAGTCTGGGTTTTAAATATTAGTCAAATCGGTTTTTGTGTAAGCGAGTAATAAAACAAAAAATAAAAACTTGAACTTTGACGGCTTGCAACTCGAAAACGAATGACATTTTGAAAAAAAAATATATGAAGCTTTTGTCAAGTACAATCACCCCTTGAGTTTCGTGTTGAATTACCCTGTATTGCTATTTGCTCTGTTTTACTTACCGGAGGATTATCGCATCGCCATAATAATTTTTGGCTTATTTATTGATTTACTTAGAGCACATTCATATTACCTACACAAAAAAAGGCATTGTTGATAAATATTGTTTGATACCTTGTTGGTTTAAAAGTTAAAGTCAGTAACATATGGGTTAAAAAATAATGATAATACATATAAGTTATAAATTCAATAAAGCTTCATTGACACAATCAACAAAAAACGGACGGGATTTTTTTTATTTCCATCACATATTTTGTATAAAATCGTTAAGATCATAAAACGTCCTGCACCTTGAAATGTTGCCTGGTAAATTTTAGATTTTTGAGCATTTGTTTTTTAGCCAATAGTCAAATAAACAAGTAAACATTTAGTATTGACTTACCTACTACAAAAATGGCCCAATATATTTTCGTTCTATCAAAAAACTGCCAATAAAAATAAATATCTACAGCTTTAATTATATTTTTGGCATTTTTATCGATATTATAGAGAGCACATTTTTGGTGTGTCTTTGTATTAAATAAAAACCATACAGGATGTTTTATAAATCATGGATTTCACATTTGTTTTTATTTTTAAGGAAAGCAATGTTTTAATCCTTAGACTATTTTACGAAGAAAGTTTAAATAAACTTATGTTCTGATTGTCTTAACTTTTAATGAACAGTTACCTTGAGAAAATATATCTTTTTTTTATAATATTTGTAGTACCACTCTAAACATTTTAATAAAATTTGGTTTAGAGCGACTGTACATTTGGAGGCATTTTTTTTGTGGCGTTCAAGTGGAATTTAAATTAAATATCTTTAAGGAAGAATATATTACGCCATTGCGATTTTTTTAACAAAAACTATATTTATAATTTTTATTTACTTTTAATCAAATCTTGTTTTTCTTTCGTCAACGAATGGTTTTTGCTTGATAAAATATCAAACTTTTTAGGGGGCCTCCTTTGACGAGTCTACCACGAATATTCATAACGCCCTTTATGGAAGCGGCGCTTTAACTCAGCCTATCAATATCAAATGTTTCGGGTGTTGGACTGGGCAAACGCGTCACTTTTTGTCGGACAAGTTTACCACAACGTTTTACATGCAATTTTTAAACATAGTAAGGGTTAGTATCAATGGGTCTTATGGTTTCGTGACTGTCACACTTTTGATTTTTGAAACAATATTTAAAAATTGTATGTAAAACATTGTGGTAAAGTTGTCCGATAAAAAAAGTGAGACGTTGACCTAGTCCAAGACCCGAAACATTTGACATTGACAGGCTGGGTTAAAGCGCCGCTTCTATATAGGGCGATATGAATATTCGTAGTAGACTTGTCAAAATAAACGCCCCTAAAAAGGTAGTAAAAGTGTTCTTATCACGAAGTCAATTTCATTACTAGCCCAGGGACTATATGTTATTAAGTAAATCCGTCACCTCTTGTGATCAATTTTAGGACCTACTTTGTTTCTTGTGTATATTAACTCTATATCCAAATTAAACTTACGCGGAAAAATTAAATTATTTGCTGATGATACTACAATAATGTATTTTACTGATAATGTTTCTAAGATTTTAACAAACATTTAACATGATTTAAAAAAATACAAAAATGGCTTTATTCTTTTAAATTAGTTCTTAATTTTCAAAAATCGTCCTTTATGATAATTTCAAAAAGAAAATAATAATTTTGTTGCTCCAATCATATTTAATGGTAATAAAATAAACCACTTAAGGTCAATTAAGTTTTAGGATTATACGTGGATGAAAATTTTAGTTGGAAAAAATATATAGAACATCTTAGAAATAGTATATCTCCATTGATTGGCATTTTATATAAAGCACGTTACTACATTCCATTAGTTTATTTTAAAAATATTTATTTTGCAGTAATTTATTTAAAGCTTCAATATTTAATTTAAGTTTGGACACCTGCTAGTTTAACAGTATTAAAACCTTTAAAAAACTGCAATGAACTACATTGTCATAATACCAGATAAATAGATTTTTACAAACGTTTCAAATTAAAAGTAATTTCGGTAAAAAGTCACTTTTACATAATGTAATTCTAATATATAATAGTTTACCACACAAAATTATGAATAATAAAAATATTATTTTTATTGTTTCTAAAAAAGTTGCTAAAAATATTTTCTGTTAAAATAACTATCATAAAAATACCATTATTTTATTTATACAGTATTTTTATTTTTAAACGTTCAAAGTCGGTTTAAAGTTTATTGGTAAATATTGTTTTTTAGTTGTAAATATTTTTCATGTATGTATATTATTTCCATATTCATAAACTTTAATTTTCTTTGAAATAAATAATTTATTATTATATGGGAATCATGAGGTATCTGGTAGAGTAAACCATATTTTTGTTTTAAACACTCTCTTATATTAGTATTTATTTAAACGTTTTTTATTGGTTTCCCAAATGGCTTTTGACCGAAGTCCTTCAGCCATGGTAAATTTTACAATTTTTGTTTAAATTAGAATAATTGTTTGCTAAACTTAGAACATATATACAAAATATAATTCTGTTTGACAAAAAAAATCTATGTTAGGGTTAGTATTTTAAAAAAAAAGAATAAAAGAATAAAAATGCCCGCTTTTGCGTTCCTAAAAATAATAAACCTTGCGATTTTCATTAAATCACCAAAAAGGCATCTTATATCATTTTTCACATTATAGCCATGTAAACATGCTGGAGAAATGCTACATATTTTATTGAGAAAAGTTATTCGTCGACAAAAGAAAAACCAGGTACCGAATTTGTTTAAAAGTAAATGAAAAGTATTAAAATAGTTTTTGTTAAAAAAAAAAGCGGCATAAGATATTTTTCCCTAACTGCACTGGTCTTTTAAAGAATGCGTGGGGTGGTACCTCCTCAAGCGAGGAAAGGTCCTCTACCACCTGCTAAATAATAGCTTATACAGTAGTATACTGTTTTTACTTTTAATATAAATTTTATTATAGGTTTAAACCAAAAGGCAACAAAATAAGTTAACTAGACAATAAAAAAAAACCTTTTCATTTTTACTTACATTACAAAAGAGAACATAAAATAAAACTGAATCTAAAAGGGTATTGTATACTTAAATAAATAAAACAGCGCATGTTTACCAAATTTTAACGTTTCTGGCCCTAAAGTTTGCAAAATATTTAAGTCAGTATTTTATATCTAAGCCATTACATATTTCATTTTCTATAGAAATTAGCACCAAATTAGTCTTTACTCATTGTTGTTTGCAAATAGTTTCTTATTAGTTTTAGTTTCGAAATTTTTGATTTAAAAATTATATATTTAAAATAAAAAATAACGATTCTACGATTATTTCTGATTGATGGGATATAATTTTTTAAATTTTAATTTAAAAATATCCGCCCCAGCAGCATTACGCCCTGTCGCCTTGCACCACTTGTACCACCTAGTAGCCTAGGCTCTGTACATACATACATACAAGTACAAATTTACGAAAAAAAATATGGCGGAGTTTCTGTTTACTTGTTCTTTAATTAAATTATGGTTGCATTTTTTACTGTTACATTGCATAAAATATTAAAATAAAATTTAGTAGGCATTTGAAGAAAACACTTATTTAAATTGGTAAAATGGCGTAAACTAATAATCCTCTATATGGGAGCAGGTGACTTTGCAGTTTAGACACTATATTTTAATAAGATTGTAAAGGGATGCATAAAAGTGGTACATTTTGTTTTTTATGTCTACTAAGAAAGGGTTTGTTTTAAGTTTAGCTTGTCCGTAGGCAAAAATAGATTTTGGTGTTATTTTAGAAATGTAATACATTACCTACATGTTCTAAACGTTTTAGAAATTTTAAATTAATAAAGTAACATATCGTTAGTTTAAAGGTAAATGTTACTAGGAACATTTTGTTTTAAAACATGTTTAAACATTTTAAAGGTATTTATAGTAAAAGTTTTTTGTAGAAATAATTTATTAGCTACATTTATGACATCGATAAGTCTTCACTGAAACATTATACATAAAAAAGATGGTTTATCTTTTTTTTGTCACAAATTTCATAATAAAATAATTTAAAAAATCGTAAACCATAAAATGTCACTTAGTTTTCCTTTAAACCGACAATATGTCGTTTAATATTTTTTTTGTTTACTGGATATAAAACATAAACTATAAACATATCCTATCTTGCAGAGTATAAAACAGACTTTGGCATTTTATGCATGCATAATATCATATAAAGTGGTATTTTCAGGCAAGCAATTTTAAATCAGGAAGCAGGTTGTTTAACAGCTTTGTGTTGCATAAAATATTATGTAAGAAGATTAAGCTTAAATTGTTTCAAACTTAAATTCTTAGGTATATTAAAATGTTAGCAGTGTACCCATTTAATTTTTATCGTTATTTGTTTTTAATGGAAATTTTAAGCGTACTTTTAAAATAATTTATAATATTAAGTACAGCTTAAAGAGGCGATGGAGATTTTGTTACTACAATATTTTTTTTACTTGTATTTTCACGTTTTTTACTTGTACTTGTACAGGGTGGCGCCTCTTTGTTGCTTGCAGGGTATAGTGAAAACTAAAAGAGGTAGATCAAATCTGATTGCACAATCTTGATTTTCATTTTTGAAACAAATTTAAAACCCAATTTGTTTTAAAGATACAAAGTGTTTTTCAAATTTTGTTAATTTGATCAGGCACTTGTTACATAATATTCGAGATAAAAAACTGTAATGTATACTATTTCTATTGTTTTGTTTTTAAGTTATAACGCAAAATTGAATTTTTTAATAATGACAATACCTCGTTTACTTTTCACCATTAAAAAGATTTTTAAAAAGCTTTAAAAAATATTCCACTTGATAGATCTATTTTTCAATGGTTTTGGAAATATGGCCATTATAAGGAGTTGTTTTTGTAACACACCATGTATGTTAAATTATCATTGAAAATATGTGTCAAAAAGCTTTTACTAAGTACCACATTTTATATATTTATCTTCAAAAGTTTTGGAAAAGTTATTATCCAAACCTTAAAATTGGTAGATATAATTTTTATTACACCTAATCAATGCACGATTTCGATGCTTATATTTCCGAAACCATAAGTAAAGATCATCATTATCCGATGTTGTTTTTCATAAAAGTCTTTAAAACATCTTTTTAATTGCGAATTAATATACAGGGTGTTTTATTTAAAAATGCTATTTAATTATCGAACTTTTGGCGATTACTAACTATGAAAAATAAAATATACCTAATAAATGTGGTATTTTACAACTTTTAAAGAGACCTTTTGGTAATAAAATATACAGGATATTTAATTTAAAAAAACAACTTTGTGATATAACTTTTAAATTTAAGGCAATAAAAAATGCACAAAGGTCCATACAAAAGGCTACCACAAATTTCTTGCATTAAAATATAACGATCTTACGCAATTTACCTTCGTCAAAAATTTGATCGCGAGATACAAATTGTCAAAGTTTTTATTTGATTCTAGTTATTTTTAAATAATTATTTTATTACTGGAATTTTTGACGAAATCCGGTATTGAGCAGACAGGTTAATTAAAATTTGCTTATATTTTTGTTGTAAAATATATAGGTAAGAAGTTTTTAAGAGCATATTTCTTAAGTTTAGAAGCGAGTCCAGCTGCAAAAGAAAATGTTTTATTTAACAATGTTTTGGTTTTTTGTCGACTGACTTTTATGGAATTTATATATTTTATTTTAAATTTATATATTGCATATCTTTAGACCACCTAAGAATCATGCCAAAAATTTTAGAACCCTTAATTTAGTTGTTACGTAATTTCGTGGCTAAGTGTAATATTATATGTTTTTCTCAAAAAATAAGCAAAATACGAAAAGAAAATTTAATGTTACAAAACAGTTTTTTTTTAATTAATTAATTTCAAAGAATACTTGTAATAAAAAAAAATGCACAAAATTAAGTAGTTTGTCAAATATATTTGTAAAGATGTTACCAATGATGCCTTTGTACTTGTACTGTATTTAAATAAAATTGCGATAAATTAGCCCATTAACGCTATTTTATCGCCACTTCAAAATATTCTTTAGTTTGGATTAGAGATATTAAAACAATTTATATAAATAATGTACATATTCTTTGTTCTATTTTTTGGCAATCATCTCTGCTTATCGAGTGACCAAAAAATTAATAATGACATCCGGCTCATGGGCGTCCGTTGAAGAGATAATTATTAAAAATTAAATTAAAATATTTAAAACTGAGGTTAGTTGGCTCGATATCTAAACAAGTTATTTGAAAAAGTGTTTAGAATTTAATTTGAGGCCGACGTGCAAAATTAAAAATAAATATTTTTAAAAAATGAAATAAAACCTTTTTTCCAAGAAAAATTCGGCTAATTTACGATTCTTAATTTTTTCCTTAAAATAACTTTTCTAACTATAAAGTGACGAACTAATTTGATTTATCACGATTTTTGTTTTTTCTTCCTCATCTAAAACGGAAATATTAAAAAATAAGATTTGGCAAGTAGTCTAAGTATGTACACCTGTCTTTTTAAGAGCTGTATTACTATATTGCAAACAAAATGTAGTAAGCCATGACAGAAAAGACTATTTTTAATAAATATTATTAAACATAAACGGTTTTATAAAGCAGTTTTCTTATTATAATTCAATTAAAGTTAAGTCACTCCCCAATAATTTAAACTCTATTTTGTTTAGATTTTTAAATTAAAATATAGCTCTTAGAAAAAGCAGGTGGACACACTTAAGAGTACTTGCCTAATCTCATTTTTTATTTTTTTTGTTTTAAAGGGGAAGGAAAAACAAAAATCGTAATAAATTAAATTGGTTTGTCACTTTATAGTTAGAAAACTTATTTTAAAGAAAAAATTAAGTTTCGTAAATTGACTTGTTTTTTTTGGAAAAAAGGTCTTTTTCCATTCTTTACAAATATTCATTTTAAATTTTGCACATGGGCTGAAAATTAAATTTTAAACACTTTTTTCAAATACCTTTTTAGATATCGAGCCAACTAACCTCACTTTTTGATATTTTAATTTATTTTTTATTAATTGTCTCCCTAGAGGACGCCCATGAGCCGAATGTCATTATGGATTTTTTGGTCACTCGAAAGGCAGAAGTGATTGCCAAAAAGACTTTTTAATAATTAAAAAAATCCATATGTATCCAACTCTTTGGCGGTCACTGTATTTATAAAACCTTTTTTATATATTTAAGTTAGGTATTTGTCCCATTTTTTTTACCGCCATGTGAAATCACCCTGTATGTATAACCATATTTAAATAACACAAAAGAAAAATGTAGTTCCCACAGGATGGAACAAATTCCAAGCTGTTATAGAGAATTCATGTTTATAATAAAATTAACAAAACTAATCTCCGTTTCCGAGAATAAAACTTAAAAATAAAAACCGCCATACCTACATACATGAAACATTACTTGCAATTTCTGTATACTAAAATACGGTTTTTCAGATCTTATTTAAAATAAATGAAAATAAAAACTAAACCAAAGTATTAATATTATCTGTATAGCCAGTGGCGCCTTTGTCAATAGGCTGAGTAGGCTGAAGCCTAGGGCGGCGGATTTTGGGGGGCGGCAAATAAATGGAAGTGAGGACCCTTTTTGTTTTTTTTTCGAAAGAAATGGAAGTGAGGACCTTTTTTTTTTTTTTTTGCTCTTCATGGGCGGCGAAAATAAAATAGCCTACGGGCGGCAAGGCTGGGGGCGGCGAAAATTAAATAGCCTACGGGCGGCAAGGCTGTAAGTGCGCCTCTGTGTATAGCTTTTTTGACATACGCTATATTTTAATCAATGAAACTCTTGTTCTTTATATAACCCTAGATGTCAACTGCAAAAGGTCTTTATCGGATGTCAAATACACATGAAGTTAATACTTTATACAAATTTATTATTTGAATAGCAAGGGTAAAGCGTAAACGAAAAACATGACAGTGTTGTTTAGATTTTAAAATACTTGCATTTATTCTGTAGTAATTTCACAAAAAACAAAAAGTAATATTGCCAAGGTTAAAATGTTTTGGTCATTCTAGGTCTAGGTATAGTATAGTATGTAATGGGAATAAATGAAGACTTTTATTTGTTGTTGTTTATTTTGCATAATTATGCAGTCCTCTTGGGTATATGTATATTTTTCGTATACCGGGTGCTCACGAAATACAAGTAAACCTGTCATTATCTTTGAGAATGTTATACGACCACATGTAAAAATAGCAAATAGCACACTGTTTTCATATATGAAAACGCCATGCCATATTACACTAGTGTTGCAAAATATAATATAAGGCTGTTCTAGTTGGAATTACATAAAAAAAGCTTATTATAGGTTTTAAGTAAGGACTTTTTAAAATTTAAAATAATGAAAACTACTAGGTAGCTAATTTTTGATATAAAAATATTGTCAAATAGTACAACATACCGCAGCGCAGTAAGAAAAAGTATAAATCACCCTAGTGCTGCAAAGTTATTAATTGTCTTCTTATTTTTTCTGTAAAGACAAACCAACTTATTTTTGTTTGGGGAATAATTTGTGGTCGTAGGAAAAATAATGTACATTACGTGTAAAAATAACTTTTTTACACTTGTGGGTTGGTCACACTCATGTATTTCCTAGATTTAATAAACAAAAAGGTACACTTATTAAATGTCGCTACGAGCAACTATATTTAGAATATTTTAGATTAAACCTTTTATTCCCTACAAAACTATTTTGACAGTTCTTTACGCTTTGTTTAGGCAACTCCGCGGACTACAAAAGGCCTGTAAACCAAGTACAACTCTTCTTTTAATTTGTACACTTGTATGTTTAACAAATTCGACTTTCTTTGGAATAATATTCCCATATCTGGGGAATGGCGTGCCCCACAATACTACGCATTCTTGATTCAAAAAGAAGCTGCTTTATTACCGACCCTTTGCTTAGAGAGAGAATTTCTTCTCTTGCCCATCGTCGCGTCGGGCTGTAGGAAATCTGTTGCTTTTTTACTTGCAGTCTCAACAAAGATACTCATAGTGCCGCACGTATGCATCCCTAAACGGTTCAACTGGACAATCCCCGGACTTTTCACTTTGTTCGTTCTTTTATTCCTAGAGTTCCTAGATTGTGGCATCTGCTGTCTGCGGAAATCTTTCCTTTCCCTTTAAATATCCAAGTTTTTAAATCTCGTGTTAACAAACTCTCTTATCTTGCTGAAAACACCCAAGGTATATTAGTATTTAAGCTTTTAGTCTTCCTGGATTGACCAAAGATAAAAACATAAACAAAATGCTACTACCATTTTTGTGAGTCAAAATACAACGATTTTATGGAATTTACCTTAGAGGAAGAGCTAGTCGTTTGTAAAGCCTAGTCCAGACATACATACATTTGCCCGCAAACAAAAACCTGTATAAAAACTGTTTAAAATGTTTTTACAAACATTTAATAAAATTCCGATTCTCCTTTAGTACCACTGATTCGTTTAAATGTCATTAAACAGCTTTCATGCAGTTTTTATACAAATGTTTTTATGTTTTCGGGCAAATGTATGTAGGTCTAGATTAGGCTTAAAGAAAATGGTATCAAAGTTTTTATTTAATTTTGCTACTTTGGTACCCTATATCCAGCCCCCTCCCCAAAAGTCGTGTCACCAGAAAAAGTGAGGAGCACACTTAAAATCTTACCTATAAAAAGTTTTTCCAAAAATTTAAAAAGTCCTTACTAATGACTAACCCACTTTATCCCTTATTTAAATTATTACTAACGTTTCGGGGTGGGCCCCCTTTTAATCTGTGCCCGGTAATTTGTACCGCCTTCAACACTCTCTTGTCGGGTGTGCCTGTATCTCGCAAACGTTTAACTTTTTAACTGAGGCAAGTTGCACTAAATTGTTGTATTTAACCCAGACGAAACGTAAAGGATTTTTTTGTTTAGAATAAAACTGTTAATCTAAAAAACTTAAAGGCGATTGCTTTTAGTAATATAAAATATACATAGGTATATATTTTGTAACAAGATTTATAATATACCAGGGCAAATTATGTGAATTTTAACATATGCAAAGGACTGCAGGTAGCCCTTCTTTACACTATTCACCGAAAATATAAGTAGATGTTAATCCCCCACTCTAAAAAACTGTGTGTAAAAATGTTTAATAATAAATAAACCAGTTAAAGATAGCTAAAATTAAAAATATAGGGTTAGTAGAAAAAACCGGAACGGTGAAATATCTTAGCAACTGTTAAATATAAATAAACCAAACTTTGTGCCAAGGGGTAACTAAACATAAAAAATTAAATAATTGTATTTGCAAGGTTGCCAAGTTTATAGTTTTATCTGTAGGTTAGGGAATTTTAAAATTTTAAATGAAATACTCTATTTGGTATTATTGTAATAAATTGATTTAATTAACTTTACTCTGACCTGATATTATCGTTTTTTTGCTTTTGTCTATTTCAAAGATATGGCATTAAGCTTTAATACAGAAACCACCAGGCATGGTCAATTCTTAAAGATATATTCTGTATTGGTTTGGCGAATCTATTTAATAGATGTTATTTATTTAGGGACACGCCAAGTCAGATTAAAAAACCAAAAAGTTCATTTTTTTAAAATAGGTTACTAAAAAACTAGGAGTCGACGTTTCGGTGGCAAGTTGCCACCGTTGAAGATAAAATTAAATAAAAATAAAAATTTAAACAATTAAGTGTTATTTAGGTTTTATAATTATAAAATTTTAGCTTTATTTTTAGGATATTCTTAAAGTCGTTTGACATTTAATGTCAACAGCTATGGTCAATTATCTTTAAAATGATCCAACCGAAATTTGACAAAATTAGTACAGGGGAGTAACTGCATATTTTAAATTCAGGAATTGAATCTGCAATGTTTCATAATTAAATTTTGTTATTCCCTAACTTTATTTTTTTTCAAGAATCTTGAAAACGTCGCAAAAATGCTATTTATGAATTTAAAAGGTCCAGTTTTACCCCTGTACTTATTTCGACGAATATTGGTTGAATCGTTCTTGTATTAATTTAAATAAAACATGATGCTGTATCTCCAAAATAACAAGAGTAAAAAAACGATAATGTTAGATCATAATAAGAATAATACGGGCAATTGATTACAATAATAAAAAATATGGCATTTAATTTAAAATTTTAAAATTTCCTAACCTACAGAGACAAATATAAATTTGACGACCTTGTAAATACAAGTTTTGAGTTCTTTATGTTCAGTTACCCCTTGACACAAAATTGGTTTTATTTATATTTAACGGTTGTTGAGATACTTCACCGTTCCGGTTTTTCCTACTAACCCTCTATGCTTTGACACCCTGTATTTAGGAAACAATGAGCTTTTCGACTAATAAAGGTAAATGGCATTAAATCGTTGTATTTCGGTCAAGCAAACTTGTGGTAGCATTTTGTACAGATCTTTTTAAAAACGCCCGGTAAAATATTGTTTTAAAAGATAAAGAAAACAAAATCATAAACAAGTGTTTTTTTGTTTACTTAATTTATTTAAAATAATTGCTTGTAGGAATAAATCTAAAGTTTGCGCGTTTAGATAATAAAACTTTTTACGTGGGCTAAATAAATGTCTCTAAAAGTTAGAGAAAGAGAATTAATTTTATTTAATTAAGCCAGAGCAGATTGTATTGACAAAACTGGAAGAAAATTAAACTTTTGATAGCTACACCATTTTTACTAAGAGAAAGACTTAAAGTTTAACCGGATTTATTTAACTTGCTGCTTGCTCTCGAATGTAATACTTTATCTTTTAAAACCATCCTGCATGAAAAATTGGTTTCTATCATTTGTAATTTAGTTTGGAACTGTCTCAGTAAACGAAGATTTTTTTGTTTTTAGAGTGTGGATATAAATCAGCCAGGAGTGATTAGAGAGAACGATGAATTTATTTTAAGTTGTGTTGCCAGAGGTTCACCTTCAATGACTTTTCGTTGGTTTAAGGATGGAATATTTGTGAATTTAACATATGCTCGGTAAGTCGCTATATCACACATTTTTGTAATTTTTCGGTGAAAATTGATATTTTTAGTATTCTTTTTCTTAGCAAAACTCAACAGTTAATATACAGGGTGTTTATTTAAAAAGTTGCCACTCGGTTATCTGCGAAAAGAGACAGATTTGGGAAAATCGTCAAAACATGTCAAGATATTTATTGAGAGGAAAGGTTACAAAAAGAATTACAGGGCCGCTTTAACCCGCTGGCCACCAGAGCCCCTATCCCAAAATTTTTAAATGAAAAGGAAGGTCAAGTGATACATCATTTTAAAGCTCTGACGAGTACTTAATAACCCTAGAATATAAAGTCAATTTCTTTACCCACTGAGGTACTTATATTACCCAAATGCCCATTTGGGAGGCCGTATTTTCGAAACCTATACAGCTTGATGTACTTAGTGTTAAATTTTCTTAAAGCTCTTTTAAAATTTGTTTTAATGGTGATACTGCTAATAATATACAGTGTGGATAAGAAAACTATTTATTGTTTTTAAAAAGCATCCGGAATATTATATTACCAATAAATATGTAAAATGGCTTTATAAAAATACTTTATTAAATAAATCTTACTTTATTAGTTTAGAAAATATGGCCATCCCAATCAGGTATTTGGGTAATTTTTAAAGTACGACCATTTTGTAGCAGGTAAATCTATTGACTTTATGTATATTCCAGGGTTATGAAGTACTTGTTAGAAGCTTTAAAAAAGGTATTACTTAACCCCCTTCCCATTTAGGAAATTTGGGGTGGGCGCCCTGGTGGCTAAGGGGTTGAAGAGAACACCCTGTATAACTAAAAACATTATTTTTACGGTAATTTGTGTTATGTTATGGTACTTGCCCTGTACAGGGTGTCCCATTTTGGTTGCAACTGATGAGTATCTTAGTTATTATTAAAGATAGAACCTTGCGGTTTTCGCGAACCTGAGCTAGTTTTTGTCAAACAAAAAAGTCGTAAACAGAGCCGTCATAGCCGTTGAAATTTATGGGCAACATGTTGGAAAAAATTTAAAGCTGTTATAAATTTATGTTTATATATTCGTTACACAAAAATACCCTTCGTACGCGAGGCTCAAACTTTAAACAACTTAAAGGATAAAAAGCCCAATTGGGTATCCACATACAATTTATGTATTTCGAAATAGGGGGAGCCGGGGTCAGACCGTGCTTGGGGCTAACATAAACAGCTCTGAGGTAAGTATTAACAGAAGAATAGAATTTTTGCAAGTGCAAATGAAATAATTACGCCTCTCTCGGCGCATGTCACAGTATAAGCCTGCCTTATATTTTTTTCTTCGACAATTTTTTGGCTCGTGAACCGTAGTTATACATGTTATGTCAACATTCCAAATTTGAGATGGATTAAAGTGTGCTTTCTAGCGAGTATCTGTATTTTTCAAAAACGGTTGGTACGTTAATCCCATTAAAGAAAGTAGACCTGCCTAAACTTGAGGCTTTCAGGTTTCAAATTGATAACCCAGGTTTTTCCTCATAAAACTTGCGAACCAGTCATTATGCGCCATCTCATTAACTTTATAGCATTCTATTACCTCTTAAATATTTTTAAAAGTAGCACATCGATATGTCATTTTTTTACTTTGGTGGGAAGTAATCCAAAATAATATATTTGTTTACTTTATTAACTGTGCTATTATTGCTTCCTGTTTGCGACTGGTCACCAAACGGGTTTTATTGTAATTTATTTCCACTGGTATACCCTCCTTTTTTACAAAATTTTTAAGTAAACTGTAGCTAAGCTACAATTTATTTGACACATTCTTATAACTCCTGTTTTTTCATTACTTTTATTAAGTACACTTTAAATATTTTGACCACCGCGTGGCTTTGTGTATATTCTAATTCAATAATGTAGCATTATTAGGTATTAATTACGTTTTTGGAAAAAACAATATCTTATTTTAACACCAAATATGTGTAGCGTAAATCAAAAAATTGTAAAGTTAAAAAGTTTAAAAAAGCCGTTGACCACAAAGCTTACTCTTATGGTCCATTAAGCGCAACTGGATAGTCTCAAACCATGCGGTGTGGTCTAGTAGAAATATTTAACAATGCGCTGTAGGTATAATATGTACAAGGTGGTGCGATTTCAACTGTTTTACCAAGAAACTTGTATTTCCTGACCAGATAGAAAGAAATTTACATAGGTATCTTGGGCTCGATTTATGAAATTAGATGAATGGTGAAAGCCGCATCCAGAAATCTCTATCTACATCCGGGATATGGGACGTTTTTCATTTTTGGCCATTTTGAAAAAAAATCGTAAGTTCGTCATTTTTAAAAACTTAAAATGGTGTTAACATTCTAAAGGCACTTTTTTGAGTGAAATCCATTGGACTACTCACATTTTTAAAATAATTGCTAGTTTCGTTGAAAATATATAAAGCTTAGTTTTTTTAAATATAAATCATTGTTGGCCACGATCTCAAGAAATTGCTTATTTTTTGCTCTTTCCAATGATATATTATTATTTATACTTATCTTTGAAATTGAGCAAGATATTTCAGTTTTTTAATTTTTGCTACAGTAGGGCATGGAAAAAATCGGCACTTGTCAAAGTTAGGTAAATATTTTATCATTTCTATTAGTAACTGACTGGAACTCAGTTTTATTTAAAAGGATTACAAAAATGTATAAAAGTTAGGAGTTGACATGTTAAAGTGCTATTTCCTGTGTTGTGAAAATTCCGAGGCCGCAAGTGATTTATATTTGAATAGATTTCCTGAACGTCTTCATCCAGATAAAAGAATCTTTCAAGTTCTGAAATTAAATTTAACAAATTACGGAAGTTTCAAGAAGCCGAGGCCAAGAACGTATGCAATTGATGATGAAACTGAAATTAAGGAACTAAATATATTAGGTGAGGTTTTAGACCATCCTAACACGTCTTATCGATCGGTAGCTGAGGTAACAGGTGTTGAGAAAACTAAAGTTTTAGAAACCCTTAAAAGCACAAATTTAAACCGTACGGAGTAAGAAAAATTCATTATCTTCAGATTGGGGATTTACAAAGAAGGGTTACTTTTTGTGAGTAATATGTGAATCAGTGCAAATTGAACAATAACTTCCATAAGAACGTTATCTGGACAGATAAAGGCCGAATAAATACGTCAGGGATATATTACAGATATAATTCATAATATTGGGCTACAAAAACCCACTTGTTATGGTGCCCGTAAACAGACAAGGACGGCAAGGTTTCAATATTTGAGTTGGGATTATTGGTGGTCGATTTTTGGGTCCCCATTTTTTTAATGAAAATTTAACCGGACAAGATTATGTGAATATTTTAAAAACCTATGTTGCACCATTTTTGGAAGATTTGCCATTAGCGCAGTTTCAAAATATCCATTATCAGCAAGATGGTTGCCTTTTGCATAAGGCACAAATTACAACTGAATTTTTAAATCAAGAATTTCAGATAGAGATAGATAAATGGATTGGTACTAGAGGATCTATACTATGGCCTGCTAGGTCGTGCGACTTAACACCATTCGATTTTTTTATGGGGAAGATTGAAGGATATAGTTTTTAAAGGAAGAACTATCGAAACACGGGAAGAGTTGCAAGTAGCGACTAGGCAAGCTTTTGGTGCGATTAGACCTGTTGAACTAATAAACGCTTGTAATGCAGTGAAAAAAAAGTGTTTATTATGTATTAGGGAAGAAGGAGCCAACTTTGAACATCTACTTTAAATTAAGTTTTTCCATAGGTTCTTGTTTTTAGTTAAACTTGTTTAATTTTTTAGGCCATTATTTTTACTATAATATGTTTATAAATATAGGGTTTGTAATTTATTTCCATTATTTTTTTGTCTTTGTTTGATAGTTGACATGTTTGCATGGCCTACTTTAGCAAAAATAAAACAACTGGTATGCTATTTACCTGACTTTGACAAGTGCCGATTTTTTCCATGGCCTACTATAGCAAAAATTAAAAAACTGAAATATCTCGCTCAAGTATAAATAATAACATATCATTGGAAAGAGCAAAATATAATCAATTTTTTGAGATCATAGCCAACTACGATTTATATTTAAAATAACTAAGCTTGATATATTTTCAACGAAACTAGAACGAATTTTAAAAATCTGAGTAGTCCAATGAGTTCCACTCAAAAAGTGAGTGAAGAATGTTTACATCGTTTTGGTTTTCAAAAATGCCGGACTTTTTTTCAAAATGGCCAAAAAATGAATAACGCCCTATAACTCGGATACCGATAGAGATTTCGGGATGCGGTTTTTACCATTCATCCTATTTCGAAAACCGAGCCCAAGACACCAATGTCAATTTTTTTCTATCTGGTCAGGAAATACGAGTTTCCTGTTAAAATCGCACCACCCTGTACAGTTCTAAAAAAATTTCTTGTTAATACTTACCTCTGTTAATTGCAGCCCAGGTCTCCCCAACGGTTTTAAAAGATCTGAATTTAAATAAATGGAAATAATAATCTTTATTAAAGTAGATGCTGAAATTGCGTTTTTATTAATAATGTTTTAATAGTCTTTTGAAATACGATGTATTTTAATCTTTTTGTTTATATAATCCCAGATGTCAACTAAAGAGGTCTTTATCAAATATCAAAAACATATAAATTAAATACCTTTATAAAAAAATTATTTAAAAAAGCAACCACAAATTTTTTTATTTTTATAATTTTCATCCAAAATTTCGCAGTAGGTCATGCAAACAGATTGGTTTTCATTTTTTTTAATTGACCTAATTACCGTAGTAGTTCTAACTTTACGAATTTTAAAATGGTATACTGCCATTAAACCTAATATTGTTTTCTTTTGTTCCATAAATCTAGGTTGGCAATTTCTAAAAAATGTTATTGGTAAATGACTGTTATTCATTTTATGTAATTCTGCTCATTTTTTATTAAAAACCCAATTTATTAAGTAAGCATGTTGAAGGACATTTTCAAACTATGCAGCACATTTTTAAAAAATTAAATTATGGTTTCTAACTTTTAATCCAATATAATTAAATTATATATATTTTTTTATTTTTACTATTATAATTTTAAATTATGTATTAAGTAACAATAAAGTAAGAAAATTATTTAAAACAGCTAGGTATTTATGCTACTACCTAGATTTATATAACAAAAGAAAAAAACAATAATAACTTTAAAAACTATATTCAGTTTAATCACATTAATTAGGCCAGTCAAAAAAAGTTAAAACTAAATTTAAGTTTTTGGGCTATTCGGCCATCGTTGTAGATTTTGTATTCTTGACGTTTCGCCAGCGCGAGTAGTTGGCATCCTCAGATGGTTCCTAGTGGCTACTTGCGTACTACTGTGTGTCACAGTATTTTATTTAAAAATTCTAAATTTCATCCATTTCCGGTCAAACCGGAAGTAACTGGAAAGTGAAAAATTTGCGTAAACTCTCATCTAGTTACACCATTTACCTATACCAAATTTTATTATAATATGTCCAATACCCTAGGAGTTATGCCTTATCTAATAAACTCGTTTACATCCGATATTCTACGTTAAAAGTCATCAGAATCCGTTTTAACCTTTTTAGTAAATTTGTTAGGTGCCTAAAAATGCTAAATTTTAAATTTTGCCTTGAAGCTTTAAAACTAAAAGGGCTATGACAGTTTTGATTACGGCATCTTTTGTTTGACAAAAAAGTAGAAAATGTTTGCGAAAACCGCAAATTTGCACATGTTCACCTTAATTGTAAAACCACCTAACTCCATTTTAAGTTAACCATGCACTGCTATCTTACTACCTAATTCCAGTTTTTAGCCCTATTTTACAAGTCTAAAGATGGCAATGCATGTTTTATTGAAAATGTGGTTAGGTGGTTTTACAATTACGGTGACGATATGTAGGTGTTTGGTCACCTAGTTGCAATTAACAAAATTATTTTGCTACCTGTTAAAATTGTATGACATCATACAGGGTGTTTTTAATTGAAATAAGTAAATCTAAGGGCATATTCCTGCGTTAATTTTACATTAAAAAAATAATAAAAATGGGTCCGGAAATGCTTTGGTTATAAGATACAGGATGTTTAATTTAAAAAGAAATAATTGGGTTTTAAATAACATCTTAATGATGCCATATCTGATTTGGCTGTGGTATTTGTTAAAATAGGAAGTTAATTAAGCCCTAAATTAATTTTAATTTGTGAGACCAGGCGTGGGACACATCTAAGCTAATATTATTGACAAAAAATTGTACGCCACTGACTTTATTGCAGCAAACAAATATTTTTTTCGAATGAAAAACCTAAAAATGCAACTTTCTTGTTTTTTCATATTTTTAAGTAGATAGCTTAGTTTTCCATAAAAAAATGAAATCCGCTAAACTGCATAATTATGGACCATACAAGAAACATAGCAATTATGTAATAACAACAACAGACGCTTAATTAAATAAGTTTATAGCTAGTCTAAAAAAACTTTCTAAAAAAGTGTTTTAGAAATCTTTAGGTTTTTTGAAAAGCTTAACACCCTGTATCTTAAGAACGAAAACTTTTAGAACCCATGTTTATATGAACTTTTTATTATAAAAATAGCTTAAGAATACACCCCTAAATTTTCTTACCGCAATTGGGAAAGATCCTGTATAATAAATAGTATGTAAAATGGAAAGTTGAAATTAAACTGAAATTGAAATAAATTTAACAATGGGACACCCTGTACTTTTTTATAATGTCTTTCAAAAAGATACTCATTTTTTACAGAAATTAAACCATTGTTTAAATTAAAATAAAGGGTTAGGCATCTGGTATCACCTAGTGTCAGCAATTTGCTGTAAAACTAAAAAATATTATATTGGAAAAAAAAATTAGAATAAAATGTTTAATTAATGTAAAAGAAACATTATTTATATGACTAGAACAAGAGATTTTTGCTATTGAGCTTCAAAGATCCATGGCGAAATAACCTAAAATCCTAACTTGTGCAGATTTAATTAAAACTAAACTAGTATCGGCAATTTTATTGCTCACATTTCTTAAAATATAAAAACCGAATCCAATTTTTGTCCTGTTTAGTTTTTTAAAAAATAAATAAAATTTACTTATACCCCTGACACTTGAAAAATTTTGTTTTGGAGATTATTTTTAGTATTATTTTATAAATAAGCACATAACAACAAACACTTAATACACAAGGTTCCTCTAAAAGTCTGTACAAAATGATTCTTTGGGCCAAAGTAAAGGGGTGATTCATTTAGAGGTATTTTATTAAAAAAAAAATAAAAATAAAAAAGTAACTTTATATATTAGGTAATATTTATTATCATACGTAGGAACTATATCTTACATTTATTTTTTAAAGATTATGGCTTTTAAATGTTAATCTTACCTGCGCCTAATGTCTCTTCTTAAAATTCAAATTCCAAGCGCCAAATCAATTCGTCAGAATCATTACGTACACTTGCAGCTAATGCCGCTATATTTTCTGGATGTGGCTCATTTGGTCAAGAATAATCCAAAGATGAAAGGTGAAGTTTAAATTTTGTGATGGTACAACGAATAGTCGACTCAGTACGCTAATTATGCGTGGACTATAACTTGCCCGAAGCGCACTAAACACATTTCTCGGAGAATGATGATTTTTATAATACAGTTAAACAAGTTTTAGACCTTGTGTCGGGGGCTAACTCTTTCCAGGATAAATTGCCAAACAGTACTAAACACAAACACTATGACAGTTTGAAATTTGGACCCTCTCATCTATCCAAAAATACCCACTAGAGAAAAGTACCTCTAAATTAATTACTCCTTACAACGATTTAATGAAAGTTGCTTTAGTCAAAAAGTTGACCCTTTCCGAGATATAGGGTGTCAAAACTTCCATTTAATTTAAATAATTTTTAATTATTTTATTAATTGTATTTTTTTACTAAATTTGTTTTTGTGGGGTTTTTAAGAGTGGTAAATCAAAATTTACTCATGTTTTTGTTGTAAAATGTGGTGGGAGCTACCAGCAGTCCTTTTTATATGTTAAAATTGTCATAACTATTATAGGTCTAGTAAATAATTTCCATATTCCTAAATCTTCTGACTAAGAAAGGTATACCTACTAAATGTCGCTACAAGCAACCGTTTTAAGGATATTTTAGAATAAACGTTTTATTTCATAAAAAATACTTTACGTTTTATTTGGATCACCTTTGTTTCTCAAAAAGGTCTGTAGAAAATGGTACATAATTTTTAAACAAAAATTTATTCATTAAAAATAAGTTTTATTACAAAACATATACCTGCCGATTTTTAACAGCCAAATCTCGTGCTGATTGTGATTATTTTAATTCAGTATAAACCATTGTCGAAATTTGATAATCAGTGCATAACGGTAGCAATAATAATAAACTATTTACAGCAATATTTTTTTAAGTTTAATCTTTGTTTTTTAATAAAATTTAATTTAAAATAAAAAATATATATATATACATATATATATATATATATATATATATATATATATATATATATATATATATATATATATAGATATATATATATATATATATATATATATATATATATATATATATATATATATATATATATATATATAAATTGTATGTTAATTTATTATTAAAATTTAGAAAGAAAATAATTTTTACCTTAATTTATTTAAAATAATAACTTCATTTATTTAAATTGTCATTATTATTCAATTTTATTATTAAAACTTTCAATTTAAATTTTATGTGCTTTTTATTATACTGCTGCAGAAGTGGATTGGAATTATATAATACATATATACAGTGTATCCCAGGATAGGTATTACAAGAGAACAAATGGACTAAAAATTTTTAAATTTTAAGAAGAAATTTTGGGAAAACTGGTTGCATGGTCCAAAAAAAATACAATATTTTACTTTAATTGATACTATACAAGGCGAGTTATTACTAAAAATGTAAAAATGCCAAGAATTAACTACCTTTTTTTAAATAGATTAAAATTGTATAAGTAAATGCTGTAGACAATTGAGTTCAAGTCAAAACTTAAAGGTAAAGCATGAGAGCAAAAAATGTAAATGTTAATTTTTTACATTACGTATTACAACTTAAATGATGGGCAAGAGAAAGCAAAATTTTAAAGAAAATGTAATAATTTTATATGTATATATTTTTTTATTTTGATGCCTTAAGCCAAGTATTTTGTTAATGCATAATGACAAAAATATTTTTTTTCTTTATTTCCTTAACTTTAAATTTTGACATAAAATTTAATTTTTTACAACGTTAACCCATATAATTTTGTCCCATTTTTAAAAATAAAGGTACTTGACTTTTGGTAATTTTTATACTTGCGCTGTATATTACCAATCGAAATAAAATCTTGCATATATTATTTTTGTACCATGCGACCAGTTTTTCCAAAAATACGTTTAAAAATTCCAAAATTTTTGGTGCATTTGTCCTTTTGTAACACCTATCCTGGGACATAGAAAAGTGTGTGTTGTTTAGGACAAGTCAAATACTTTATTTTAATTGTCATAAAATATTTAAAAAATACAAATTACAATTTTTTTTATCCCTAAATAAAAAAACTATTTATTTTAACTGGTTGGTTTTTGAAAAGCAATCAGCCTCTTAGTAAACAATAATGAAAAGATGGAAAAATCTAAAGTTAATTAACAATTTTATTGTTTAAAGTTTAAAGCATAAAAATTGGTAGTTCCTTCTAAAGTTTCTTTAAATGTTAAGATAAATAAAATTACGTACAAGTACACTGAAAAGCAAATAGGTCAGTCATTTTCTTTAGAAGTGTCGTACAATTTTAAAATGTTTTGAAATGGTGTGGTTGGGAGTGTCGATTTTATCTTTTATGTGGCACTTTTAATTAATAATAGTATTGTTCTAAAAATTGATTCTAAAGACAAATTAGTTTTCGAGAAAATGGCCTCGTATAAACCGCTACTTTTATACACTTGTTACAATATCCGGTTTTACCAAAAGTGCAACAGAAATTAATAATAAAAAGTAAAGAACTTCGATGATTTAAATGGAAAGTCAGTATTTTAAACCGTTTATTTAAGTATTTTTTTTTTTAATGCGATTACATTTATTTCTATACAAATAGTGTAGTGCCTGGAGCGTAAAATACGATAAAACTGCGGACCACATCAAGAGTGAATAACTTTAAATTGTCGATGCGGAATATTATTTTTTAGATTATAAATTACCCAAAATATTTGTGTGCTTTTAATTTTTTAATTTTACTTCAAGAAATTAATTCTTAAGCATATAATTTTGCTTTAAATAGCAATTTTTTTCATTTACCTTCAATATTTTATCAAAATAGAAATTAAAATTAAATTAAATAGGTAGTAAAACGTGGAGGGAGCACGGAGCGGCAGCTACAATCTGCAATAGAATTCTGGCCAGTAAATTATAAATGAAACGTGCTTTATAAATGTTTTGATTATTTAATAAAAATAGGCAATTTACAGAGAGTGAAATAAAGAGAAAAATTATTAATACAATATTTGTTTATATAAAGATTTTATATTTTCGTCTACATCAGATATTTTCTTCGACTTTATTAATTTGTATAATAGGTAAAGTATTGAAATAACTATTTTTGTTACACTGTAAATATGTCACACTACAGTACAAGCCACATTTTTTAATTCATTCGCTGTAGTCCGCAGATTTAACGTTTTTGCCTCTCAAAAAAAAAAAAAATCACCGTTATCGTATTAAAAAAATGTAAATGGCCAAGTTTGCATATTTAAAAGTTATTTTTAATTCTAAATATCTTTTCTTTATAAAAATTGTCGATATTATGAAAAATAAAGGTACTTTTCTCTTGAGCAAAATTTATATTTTTGAGATACCTCGTATACCACTAAAAATAAATTAATAATAAATGGTTGCTTTTGGGGTTTTGGATCATAATGAAAATAAAAAAGCAATCCATGTGGTGAGAACTTAAGTAGACACACTGTATTTGATGCAAGTTCATAATTCAGGTTGGAAGTTCCTAGGGCCCTTGCTATACATATATATCATAAATAGATGGTTGTCTGTGTTTATTTAGGTGAAATGCTACATATAAATAAGAAAAAATCGGGATTTAGATCAAAATTATATGCTTGAAAATAATTATTTTTTTTTAATAATTTGTTTAAAAAATAAAAGTGTTGGAAGCATAACAAAATTTTGGGTAAACATTGTAATTTATAGTTTAAAAAATTTAATTTTACATTAACCATCTAAAGGAAACCCGCACTAACCATATGGATTTTCGGTCCCAGTCGAATTGACTGAAAATTTAGTATGTTGTAGTTCTACTTTCTGATTAAAGTTATCATTGGCGGAACGTCATCCTATGATTAGTTTTCAAGATATACAGGGTGTCCTATTTTTATTATATATTAAAACTGCGGAATATCTTAGTTATTAATAAAGATAAAACCTTGCGATTTTCGTGAACCTGAGCTACTTTTTTGTAAAACAAAAGATGCCATAAACAAAGCCGTCTAGCTCTCTTGGTTTTTGAGCTACAGGGCGATATTGGGAATATTACAATTTCAGGTACCCCTTGTATCTCAGTAAACTCACAACTTAATAAAAAAGTAAAAACAGATTTCTATATAACTCTTTACGTAGAATACAGTGGCGTAGACAGAATCATTCTAAATACTACTGTCTTTTAAATATTTATTAATGTTGGGGTTTTCCCATGAAACAACCTATATGTAAAAGTCAGTTAACTTAAAGTACCGTATGGAAAATACAAAAGTTATATTACAGTAAACCGATTTTTTTAATAAATTGTTTTTTTTTAATTTTCTTTATTTTAATTTTAAATTTAGCTCCTTTGTCCAAAATTAAATTTTAAACACTTTTTTAAATAACTTATACAATACCAACTAACGTAACTTTTTAATATGTTATTTTAATTTTTATTAATTATCCCACCAATCGACGCCCGTGAGCCGAATGTCATAAATTATTTTTAGGTTATTGGATAAGCAGAGGTAATTATTTTTTTCTTTTAATAAAAAAATCTTCATATGTTTAACTCTTTGGCGATTACTGTTTATTTTTGAAACTATTCATAGGATCACGTTGGGCTAATGATAACTTTTGATCAGAAAGTCGAGAACTACAAAATACCTTAAGGTAAGTGCGGGGTCCTTTATTAACTGTTGGTGTGATCTGCAGTGTAAACCCCCAAATGCTCCACTAAAAAAACACTTTATTGATAAATTAATTTAAAACATAATTTATTTTAAATTTAGCGAATCCAGATTTTTCCACTACTCATCCATTTATATTTTTATACTCATTACCACCGCAATTCCATTATCCCTGGAGTAGTAATATCGAGGTAAATTTTAAAATATTCCATCTTTGTGCCAACTACGGAATACAATGTTTACCAAGATTTGTTTTCTTGCTGAGAGGTGAGATTATTAAATCGCCACGTTTCAGGGTTTAGTCGGCGTTTTACTAATTCTATTTTGTGGTTTAATTCTGAAAAATGATCTTCTACGTATATTAAACATTCTTTTCTTTTGGATTTCAGACACAAATGGATAAAGCTGATAAAGGATCCGCACGTGACTGACCAATATACGGCGTTGTTGGCTGTGGAAAGGGCGCAGAAATACGACGAAGGGAAATTTACATGTCAAGTGGAGGACTTTAATATTCAGCAATGCATGTCGAAATTTGTTAAAGTCAAAAGAAGGCCGCTGGTTAAAATAGAACCCATGAGTTTTACTGTGAGAAAGGTTTGTTGATGTCCGGACCTTTTCTGCTTAATATTTATAGGGTAGAAAATTTTCCATAGTTTTACTAGAAACCTGGAAAGGTTTTCAATATTGTAGTTTATACAATGGGAAGAAAAGCATTGTGGATATTTTAAATCAAAATGTATAATTAAATTCCGTTAACGTCCGTGTTTTAAGAGAATTAGGTAAAATTTATTTCAGTCAGAGGCTGTAATTTATGCACTTTGGTTTTTTTAAAATTATAGGAAAATTATAAATTTACCAAAATGCAACTACAATAAGAGTCATATTTTTTAAAAGAAGAATATTAAAAATGGGATAAATAAATTATTAAAGCGACTTTGCAGAAAAAAAAGTTTTTATAAAGAATATGAAGATGTACCAAAAAATTTATTTTTAAGAAATAAAAAGCCTAAAATGTTCTTCATCGGTTTAATTTAAAACCATAGTTATACGCGAATGTGTCCGATAACATATTTAAATAATAATTTTGTTTTTAAAAAAATAAATATATTTTTTTATACTTAAATGATAACAAAAAAAATGGACAAACAAAAACTGGATTCGCATAGGACATATTAAACCAAAGCCAAAGTTTCTAATGTTAAAAACCGTACTATGTAATTTGTGTGTAGTGACGCTAACTGTCTATTTATTAGTTTATTAGAATACTAGCCGACGATAAAATATAGCGTGTAGCACTCCTAAATAGTGTAGCTTGTGTCCCATGAAAGGTGTTACAAGACGAAAAATGGACCAAATGGTTTTTGTATTTTTAAGGTTCTTTTGGAAAAACTGGTTGCATGGTCCAAAACTGATAATACAAAATTTTACTTCAATTAGTAACATACAGGGCGAGTTATACCTAAAAATATGACAAAAACTACAATTATTTTTAAAAATGAAATAAAATTTTATAAAGTAATGTTGTAGGAAATTAAATTTTATATCAAAATTTGAAGTTAAAGCATGAGAATAAAAAAAAGGTATTTGTCAATTTTTTACATTACATAATCTAAAAGAAAATCTAATAATTTTAAATATATTTTTAGAATTCTAGCCTTAAGCCAAATATTTTAAAAACTGTTAATGCATAATGTAAAAAATTTATAAAAATTATTTTTTTCTTTAATTCTCCAAGTTTAAATTTTAACATAAAATTTAATTCTCTACAATATTTACTTATACAATTTTGTCCCATTTTAAAAAATTAAGGTACTTTACTCTTGGACGTTTTTTCATATTTTTAGTTATAACTCGCCCTGTATATTATCAATCGGAGTAAAATCTTTGTAGTTTTTAGTTTTAAACCATGCAAACAGTTTCTTTGAAAGGATGTTAAAAAATTCAAATATTTTTGGTCTATTTGTCCTCTTGTAACACCTATCCTGGGACACACTGTATATCAGTAGGTACTCCTATGGTAAAAATCCAAAAGAAAAGCTTTTATTTTATGCAGGGACGTTAAAAAATTATAAAATAATATATGATGTTGCATTGTTTTTACCCCAGGTAAAATCAGATTTAGCTGCGTGTGTGTAAATATTTTAAAATTTAGTCGCTTCTACAAGACTTTTACTGGAGATACGAAGTCGGTCAAATTAGTAAATTTGTAGTATTTTATTTTTGCTGATTCACGTGCTACCAATAGAAAAACAATTAAACATTGGGTTTTTGATTTATTGCAAAAAATATACTTTCTATAAATAAAACACCTTGTTTATAAATACTATCATTTAAAAAATCTATTGAAAGCTTTATGGAAAGTCCATATGTAATATATCCAAATTTTAATACTATCGGAAATATGGCTATCTTTAGAAATTTGATAGTAAACTGGCATAAACTGGAATAAAACACCCTGTATTTTACATAACATTACCATTAAAAAAGATATTTAAAAGAGCTTTAGAAAATACCACATTTGATATGTTTACCTCTTGCAGTTTTAAAGATATGGCCCAAAGCTAAAAAACTATATTAAATTTACATATCTACACCCCTAAACCACAAGCACTAATTATATCTACTATCTTTTAGATTTAAATTGCCATATTTCCAAAACTATAAGAGAGTAAATATATTTAATGTGGTATTTTGTCTAAGCTCTTTAAAATATCTTTTTAATGATGATGATATTATACAACGTGTTTTATTTAAAAATGCCAGTTTACTATTAAATTCTTGAGGATGGCCATATTTCCAAAACTATTAAAAATTGGATACATTACATGTGGACTTTTCCTAAAGCTCTTTAATTAATTTTTTGAATAGTGATATAATAAACATTAAAAAAGTAAATTTTTAATTATACATAAAAACCCAATATTCAATTGTTTTTCGCTTGGTAGCACGTTACTCAGCCAAAAAATACTGCAACTTTACTTATTTAACCGATTTCGTATCTTTAACAATAAAAAAGTTAGCCGACTAAGTTTGATCACCCTGTATAATGTGTAAGATGATTCTGGTATGTACGGTATTTCTACAAAGAAAAATGCTTTAAATACATCAAATATTAGATGTATAATATTTTATTCCGAAGACTTGCCTTTTAGGCTTTACGTAATTTTGTCTTTTAAGATTTATTTAAAATGGATTTATGTAATTAAAAAATTAAACCTAATTGACACAAAGTCAATAAAAAATTAAAATACTTGGGGATTATTCTTTGGACCCTTTATAAGCAGTGGATGTTTTACGTTTAATAGGCATTTAGCCAAATTATCTTTTTTTTGTCTAAAAATGAAAATAAAAATTGTAGTTAAAAATTTATAATTCCTTTATTAAGTGCTTTAAATAAAAAATAATTTAATTGTTAGTAAAAAGTGTTATTATATTTAACACTTAAAGAAATATAGTTTCTTTAACAAAAACTTTTTAACTTTATTTTTAGTAATATATTGGTAATAAGCCCATTTTTCATAGGCTTTAGTTGTCATAAAATCCCTTGTAAAATTTGTACGTATAGTGTTTGTCCTATTGCAAGCTCTTTTTATATGGGTGAATTAACTTTTATTTGTCCGAGAGCAAAATCATATGTCTCTGGAAAAAAAAACAAAAAATATATATAAATTCAAGTGAGTTTTAGTGACTTGTTTATTACTTTCAATAAAAAAAAATATTAACTAATAATATTTTTTTCAAGTTATGACTTTTTAATAGCTCTTTAAGTGATTCCAAGTGACGTGTTTTATAAGTCTACTCTTAGTCCCCTTGGAACAATAGTATTTATAACTACATATTCCTAAAAAGCGCTTGTATTAAAATAACTGTAATTTTAAAAATTAATATATGGGTATACTGCTTATTAAGAAAAGTTATGCTATGTTTTATTAAATTATTTAGTTTGGCATTTTTTAAATATATATTTGGTCTCAGAAAAATTCCGTCACACCGTATGTCCGTCGGACAACCACGGAATTTTTAAAATCAAAATATAAATGGCGTAATCAGACAGTTCAAGGTTTAAAAAATTCAAAAAACGTCCGTCGGGCAACCAGTCTCTTGGAAAACCACTCCCTTGAATAACTGAAGAAAGTTATTTTTAAATTATGGTGTTTTGAATAGTATTTGTTTTAAATTTTACTGTAAGCTTAAAAAAACAAAAACCAACTTTATTCTATCAAAAGATTAATAATTAAAAAAATTTAAAAATGTCCGTTGGACAACCAGTTCCTTGAAAAATTAGTCACTTGGATAACTGAACCGTCCGTAGGACAATTTGATTATCCTCGGGATATGGTAATTTGGCCTAATTATTAATAAGTTAATTTGCTTTGTTGGGAGTAACCCTGCTTCTTGATCCTAGTTGTTTTATGTTCAAATTTTTTGTACCTGAGACTTACCAATGTGGATTTTTTGGATTTATTCTTGAAAGTAATTAAAGTGCTCTGCTTATTGCAGATAACAATTAATGAAGTAATGACACATTATTTAAAATTTAAATAATAGGTTAAGTCTGTAAATAGGTACCTAAAATAAAATAAATAGCTAACCAAATAGGCAAGTTAGATATTTTATTGTAATAGAAGGTTAATTACATGTAATTACGTTTTATTTATTAATTTATTTATTTATTTATTTATTTATTTATTTATTTATTTATTAATTAATTAATTAATTAATTAATTAATTAATTAATTAATTAATTAATTAATTAATTAATTAATTAATTTATTTATTTATTTATTTATTTATTTATTTATTTATTTATTTATTTATTTATTTATTTATTTATTTATTTATTTATTTATTTATTTATTTATTTATTTATTTATTTATTTATTTATTTATTTATTTATTTATTTATTTATTTATTTATTTATTTATTTATTTATTTATTTATTTATTTATTTATTTATTTATTTATTTATTTATTTATTTATTTATTTATTTATTTATTTATTTATTTTTTTATTTATTTATTTATTTATTTATTTATTTATTTATTTATTTATTTATTTATTTATTTATTTATTTATTTATTTATTTATTTATTTATTTATTTATTTATTTATTTATTTATTAAATTATTTATTTATTTATTTATTTATTTATTTATTTATTTATTTATTTATTTATTTATTTATTTATTTATTTATTTATTTATTTATTTATTTATTTATTTATTTATTTATTTATTTATTTTTTTATTTATTTATTTATTTATTTATTTATTTATTTATTTATTTATTTATTTATTTTTTATTTTTTTATTTATTTATTTATTTATTTATTTTTTTATTTATTTATTTATTTATTTATTTATTTATTTATTTATTTATTTATTTATTTATTTATTTTTTTATTTATTTATTTATTTCACAATTTACTTTGACAGTAAAAAACCAAAAACGGTTTATATATATAGGTGATAGAGTAGGCCAGTTAGGATACTGCCAAAAAGTAAACGGGCGACAGGTTCACCACTTGTTACGTTAAAGTATGCCCCTTAATTGATGTTTAGAAAGTAAAATAACTTATTTTAATTAAATTTTTTTGTAAAATTATGGCATGTAACCTTGATAACTCGAAAACAGTTGAAGTTTGGCATAGGACAATGTACATGAAATGTGTCTAGAATTGTCTGTAACATCCAAAAATGTCCAAATATGCAGGTGGTGCCATTTGAAAAAATGAAGTCGATACCGGCCCTGCTGTTTTTAAAACATCCTGAGTAGACTAGGGGACACTTTAACCAGACAGACGCCGCCGACGCCCGTCGCGACGCCACGAGGAATCTTGGGCGACGACTATTTTAGGGTACTGCGCATGCGTCAAATCTCTGACGTCATATTTAGGAATCTTGTGTGACGCATTATTTAGGGCGTGGTCAATATCTGTCAAATGTCATCTGTCACCTGTCACTTGTCATATCTGTCACCTGTCACCTGTCACTTGTCAACTTCTCTCTGACGTCACTAACCAGAACTTTAGGAATCTTGTGCTACATCATATTAACCATCCAACTGCTGCTGCCTTGCGCATTCACCATCGGACTTCGCGCTGAGGAAATAATTACGTACAATAATAAATTAAAAAAAGTCCAAACGCAGATGCCAGGACTCGAACCGTGGACCTTTGGATCAGTTGTTCATCGCCATAACCATGTTGCCACAAGAGCTATTAAAATAGAACTGTTAAACAATGTGAAGTAGGTGGTGGTGGTATATTTAATCAGCAGTTAGCTTATGCATTTACGTTTATGCGTCTAATTGTCAACATAACCTCACTGTTAGATATAATTGTTAACATAACCCCGTCCACCGGTGGAGATTATTATCCTAAAATCTCTGACGTCAACAATTATTTAGGAATCTTGCGCAACGCGTTATTTAGGGCGTGGTCCCTACTATCTGTCAAACCATAAATGTCATCTGTCAAATGTCACCTGTCACCTGTCATATGTCAAAAATCACGTGACTTAGAAAATGGCCGCCATGCGTAGGATATTTGCGCTATGATCTTAAATTGATCTGCGCAAACGCGAAAATCCCAGGTTGTACCGTTCGGGAGCTATCGACAAAAATCGTAATTTAACCCTGATGACTCATCATGGGTGAGCGGTTTAAATTTTTTAAATATAGTATTACGTCATACCTATCGAATAGCAAAAACCGCATGACGCCATCTTTACCCATAAAGGCGTTACAGCTGTTTAAAAATAGTTGAGAGATATCAATTAGCGATTAGAAAGGTAACCCAATAAAAAATTAATCATTGCGGTCTTAGTATTGCGTTTAAAGTAATAAAACTTAGCCAAAGAATAGTCGCTAACGAGAATAATTTCGAGGTCAAACTTATCAATCCTAACATGTTAGGCACTGCACCCTCCGCACTTAAACCTTGGGCTTAAGCGCGTGGCGTAAGCGGGGGCTTAAGCGGGGGCTTAAGCGCAGGCGCAGAATGCTATAATTATTTATATTTCAAGGTCAAAGCATCCGTCAACAATAACAAAGATAGCTGCGGTTAGATAATAAACGGTAAAAAACAGTGGTAACTAAATAAAAAGGCAGGGTTTGTATTAAAGCATTTACTATAAAATAAAAAATACATTGTTGCCATATTTCTAAATATTTCTTAGAATAATACCTTATAAAATTAAAAGCAGTATTTGCAGTAAAGCATCTATTTTTAAATTAAAAAATACATTGTTGCCATATTGCTAAATAATTCTTAGAATAATGTTTTGTAAAATAGGATATTTAATTATAAACTCAGCATATATTTGGGTACGTGGTCGTATTTTATCTCCTAAAAATAAAATATAATCATTTAAATTTTACTTCTGGTGTATATCATGTATATCATGTCATTATGTTACTAAATCAACTGTTTGTATTCAATAATATCGGTTTCCTTTAACTCTTCAATAATACTCATAATCTCATTTTGGTGGTTATTATTACCCACTTTCTTGCTAGCCATTAACAATCTTAATCTATACACAAGCTCATTTGGATCATCCCAGTAAATATAATCAGTTTTATTATTGTTAAATATTTTATGTTTAGTATCAATTGGTAAACCATAGCCTTCAGTATTTTGTGCCCTTGTAATTCGCAACTGTTTATCGCGTTCTTTTTGTTTTCTTATTCGCTCCTCTTTTATACGTTCGAGTAATGGTTTAATTGTTAACATGTACTTGACACCTCTGTTGCCAGCATGCTGTTCATTTTCATCAAAATTTCTCTTACTAGCATTCGTTAGCAAAACCAATTTTGCAAATGCTCGCTCGTCTAGTGCTGTAAATTTGTTTTTTAACGGATTGGTCTTGAATATAAGTTCATATAGACCAGGAGTTTCAATAAATTTTTCCCCTTTAACATAAATATCTGGGCCGTTAAATTCAAGTCGAGAATTACCGAAAATTAATCAAAAAAAAAAATAAATGATCAGTAGCCATATTCTCTAGGTAGCGGATCATACTGATCTAGATATTCTCGAAAGGATTCTTCCGGAATACTATCAATCTGAACAGTATTAAATTGTGGGTCGACTCTAAAGTCATCATCAAAGTAACTTTCTTCAGGTTGGTACTCATAGATAGTTCTGTTTAAATTAGTTTCCTCTGTTTCGCCTTCTTCCATCATTTTATCATCTTCCGACGGCTCATCATCCATATATTCTTTTTCTTGTTCATCTATATCGTCTTGTTTTTTAACGGGACTGGCAAAGTTAAGAGGAGTTTGTGCTTTCTTTATTACTGTATGAGTAAAATTTTCGCTTTGACGTCTTTTTAAGGACTTTGGTGTAAATGGTTGTTTAACAGATTGAGTGTTTTGTATTGATTTGGATATTATTTTTGCCAAAGGTTTATAAGTATTTTCCAATATAACAGCATTCTCATAACGACCAGCTTATATTAAATCATATAATTTTTTACACTACGCGAATGTTTATCAAGGAGTTGAAGAATGTTTGGATCTTCTTGCAAACTCCGCTTATCTTCTGAGCGCTGATCATCATTCGTGTCGAACTCTAGCTCGCCATTCTCACGTTGCTGCTTCTTTAAATGCTTGTATTTTTTTCGAATACTATTGAAAGCTTAAATTATTTTACGCCTCACATCCTTGTCCAACTTTTTCAAATCCATGGTAAAGATATATTTTTAATAATTAGCTTAAGCGATAACGGTCTTTATTTTCAAATACGGCACCGTTTTCTTAAATACGGCACTGTTTCCTAAAATACGGCACCGTTTTCTTAAATACGACACTATTTTTTTAAAATACGGCACCGTTTTTCTAAAATACGGCACCGTTTTTCTAAAATACGGCACCGTTTTTCTAAAATACGGCACTGTTTTTCTCAATACGGCACTGTTTTTCTAAAATACGGCACTGTTTTTCTAAAATACAGCACTGTTTTTCTAAAATACGGCACTGTTTTTCTAAATACGGCACCGTTTTATAAAATACAGCACTGTTTTTCTAAATACGGCACTGTTTTTCTAAAATACGGCATTGTTTTTATAAAATACGGCACCGTTTTTCTAAAATACGGCACCTTTTTCTAAAATACGGCACTGTTATTCTAAAATACGGCACCGTTTTCTAAAATACGGCACTGTTTTTCTAAAATACGTCACCGTTTTTTTAAAATACGTCACTGTTTTTTTCAATACGGCACCGTTTTTCTAAAATACGGCAATCCCAGCTAAAGCCCAGTGCTCGCAGACTTTGGCTGCAGTCTGACAGTCGCCATGTCGTTTAAAATTGTCTTTTCACATTTAGCATAATTCTGCAAAACAAGTGATAATTAAATAGCTAAAAATCATAAAAATTGTTAAAAATGCTTAATTCGTAATCTCCAAGTCAAGACCTTTCATTTAAACCCAAACAAGACTACTTTTGACGACCGGAAGTTGCGACCGGAAATGACGATTTTATTGCAGATTCGATATCTAAAGGCTTCAAGGAATCTAAATAAGTTAAAATTTTAAAAAATATTCATAAATAAGAAAGTTGCAAAATAAAAATTGTTAAAAATGTTTAATTAGTATTCTACAAGTCAAGACCTTTCATTTGAACCTAAACAAGACTACTTTTTAACGACCGGAAGTTGCTACCGGAAATGGCGATTTTATAACATATTCGGTATCTAGAATCTCTAAGGAATCTAAATAAGTTAAAATTTTAAAAAAATATTCATAAATAAGAAAGTTACAAAATAAAAATTGTAAAAAATGTTTAGTATTCTACAAGTCAAGACCTTTCATTTGAACCCAAACAAGACAATTTTTTGACGACCGGAAGTTGCGACCGGAAATGACGATTTTATTGCATATTCGGACAACGTCCCTATTTCTAGGTTATGTCAATGCACTTTAAGATAGATCAAAATTTTAGGTTATGTTATTTTAAGCTTGCCGTATGACGTCATTTTATTTCGCGCATGCGTAAGGCCCCAAGTTTGAGGTTATGTTGATGTCATTTTTTTTGCATGTCTAAGAACCTAAACTAACTTTAAGGTTATGTTGACTAATTCAAGTATATGACGTATAAAGGTAACTTCACTGCGATCGTGGGGCCCCCAGGGCTTAGACGTGAAGCCCTGGACCCTAAACGTGGGGCCCGGAGCCCTAGGCGTGGGGCCGAAGGCTTATCCGTATAAATTTAGGTTATGTCAGTCATTTCCCGGAGCCCTAGGCGTGGGGCCGAAGGCTTATCCTTATAAATTTAGGTTATGTCAGTCATTTCAATCAACGCCTTATTTCTAGGTTATATTGATATCATTTTTCGCACATGCATAATGCCTAATCTCATACACGTAAGCAGACAGCACGTGATTTGCGAGATATGACAGGTGACAGCTGACAGGCGCTCTTTTTAACGCATGCGTAAGACCCTACGAAACATCTCATACACGTAAGCAGACACCACGTGTTTCACGAAATATGACAGGTGACAGCTAACAGGCGCCATTTTCAAGGTCACGTGATTTTTGACATATGACAGGTGACAGATGACATTTGACAGATTGACCACGCCCTAAATAATGCGTCACACAAGATTCCGAAATATGACGTCAGAGATTTTACGCATGCGCAGTACCCTAAAATAGGCGTCGCCCAAGATTCCTCGTGGCGTCGCGACGGGCGTCGGTGGCGTCTGTCTGGTTAAAGTGTCCCCTAGTCTACTATCCTGTATAAATTCTTTTCTTTTAAAAATTTTAAACCTAAAAAATAAATCCACTTCTCCAAGCGTTTTTTACTCAGGTGCTTCGTTTACCTAAAATATGTATACTATTTTTATTTAAAAAAAAATACTGCTTATTTAAGATACTTTTGTAAATAGCATTAAATTAGAAACAGTTTAAAATATATAACGGGATACCAATTTGAAGGTAAGTAATTTAAAGGATACTGTATTAAATAATTTAAATATACTTTTTATTTTTTTAAAAATAGCAAAAGTATTCTCCTTTGCAAAATAAAAGTATGCATAAAAAGACATAAATTTTCTTTAACAAAACAAAAAAGTATTTTAAATTACTTTTTACTAGCAAAAAGGACAAAGCAATAAAACATTCTAATTAATTAAATTGTGCCTTGTTAAAAATCCTTTTAAAATATACAATAGTACCTCGGAGAGTAATTGCAGCGAAATATAATGTTTGGTTAGTGTTTTAAGGCTGTTTTTAAGCAAAAAGTGGTTGTTGTTAAGTGTCTTTAAAATAGACTGTTAAAATATAAAATGGTTTTATGTTTCTTATGGCAACATAGGTTTTGTATCATTTTTATTTTTTCCTTAACAATTATTTTTAAGATAGTGGGCACATACGCAAAATAGTTTTAATTATAAAATTATTTAAAACCTTTTTGCAATTACCTTTTCTTATTCGAAACCCTTATTAGTAATTATTAGATTGAGCGCAGATGAAAAAAACAATACGTTAATAAAAATTAAATTTAAATAATTAAAAGTAAGCCATGGCATAAACGAAAATTAAAGTTCTGAAAATAATAAAAACATTTTTTATCGAATAACAAATAATAACTTTTTGATTGAAAATCGGGTTTGTAAGTAATTAGTTAAATTATAGGTTTTAAGCGTTTTGTACATTTTAAACGAGAAAATAAAAATATAATTAAAATATTTAACTTTGAAAGGTATTCTAAAAGTAAGAATCTGTTTTTTTAAGCTTCACTCCATTTTTATGTGTTGCGTTAGTTTTTCCAAGTTATGTTGCAAATTTGACTGCTATAAAATCTGCAATAACATTTATGTATTTAGAATTTTCTAAGCTATTTCAGATGGCTGTCTAAAAATTTAACCCGTGGGGTTCAATCAAAATTATTTAAATAAAGTAATATAATTAAGAACGTAAAATTCCGTATTTTTTTCTGGTAAAAAAAGGTTTACGTTTGACCCCGTATTTTGCGTCTCGTTCTTTGGCATATATATTTTTTTGTAAACTTGGGAGAATTAGACATCTTGAATGAACGTCGTTAAGTATATAGTTTGTAATCAGCTCCACCTAGACTAGGTGCGCAGTCATTTTGTAATCTATTTTATTACTGAAACTCCTCAAGACAGTTGAGGACAAGTGAATAAAATCTCTTTCCTGCTAAATTTTATTTTAAAATTATTTATTTGAAAAATTTAATGCATGTGCATATTTACTTCTGTTGTGTATAGATTTAAAGTTATCTTGGTTAATTACGTAAAATAAATACATTTTCTATTATTTTTGTTTTTGTTACTGAAAAGTCTCTATCCTGTATGTCTCTCCCCTGTCTTAAAAGGGCCAGAGGAAGAAACTATCAATTTTTTTACTATTTTTATTTTATTTTTTTAAAACTATGTATAGGTATTTAATTTAACATTTAAATACCGGGTGTTCCACGAAAAACTATTGCCGAAAAATTCTCAAAAAATGTTAAGTCAGTGGGAGACATACAAAATAAAATATTTTAATAGTTTTAGCACTTTCAGTTATACAGAAAGTTCATGTCAACTTTTTTATATGTCAAAAATTACGTATGCTACTTATTAGATACAAGCTACAATTTTGCTCTTTCCCGTTTTTAAATAAATGCTTAATTTTTGAATTATTAGTGAAAAATCCATAAAAAATTATGATTTTTTCGTCGAAAAAATAATACTTTCAATCGGAAATAACTTGAGAAATATTACTTTTACGCACAAGATATATATAACACTTTTTGCTTAAGATAACTTTCTTGGTCGATTTCTGTGGTTTATATGTAAGAAAATATATTTTACCCTTTACGTTCGGGTAAAATTTCAAGTCAATCTATGCAGGACCAAAGATTTGCGAGGTTTAAGCTTCATTTTCCATACTAGCCTTGTCTTCTTATCAAACAAGATAAAATTAATAAATTTAGTGACAGCCCTGCAGACAGGTTAAAAATAATAGTTTTTAATGAAAAATTAAAATTTTATTAACTTTTTCGTCTTTTTTATCACTTAGCTTCTTAACTAAGAATGACCCACATAGTGAATAAAAGTCCTTGGATTTATATCAAGATATTAAAAAACATAACTCTGATATCAAGAAATAAAAGGAGATAAACCAGTAGTTTATATATGGGCCTATCTATAATTTAAGAGAATGCCTTCTCCTCCTCTCAAAAGAGAGGAGGCACTCTCCTTATCCGAAAAGGAGAAGAGGGCGTGCCTTTTCCGCGATTTATTTAATTTACCATTTTTTACCACAGTCATTTTTGTTTTTTTTTAATTTGTTTTTGTGGTGCCTTTTGGGGTTTTTTGAGTTTTGTGATGTATTAAGAAAATATTTTTTTCTTTTAAAAGGAGGAGAAGGACCTACGCCCATAAACAGTGACCGCCTGAAATGTTGACCGATATGGAAAACTTTTTTATTTTTGATTTCTTAAAAAAAAATTAGTCTGAAATTCTCTGCATACCCTGAAAGTCACAAAACACTAATTAAAATGTAAATAAATCGTAGCGTATTCTTGGTAGGTGCAAAAACGAAAATGACACAGAAGAAAATTATCCTTATTTTTGAGGTAAGAGAAAAATGTTATTTGTAAAACTTGCTTAGAATTAAAAGTTATGTTATATTTTAAAAGTGGAATAATAAAAAATTGGAAAAAAACTTACTTTTTTAATTTACCCCGTATAGAGATATGATCGAACTTCTTCGCATTTTTAAGTTTATTATTATATCTTTGATATTTAATTTATGTAACTCTTAAAATATTTTTTTAACTTCTAGAAACTTTTTTCTCTCTACCATAATTTTGATTATATATAATAATTAAGTTAAACCTAAAAAATTGTTTAATTTATAATTTAAAACCTTGACAGTTAAGTAACCTAATTAAAATGTATAATTATTTTTAAAATTCCTAAAATGTATACTTTTTTATACTGGGTGTTCAAATATGCCCCTTCCCTAAAAGCGTTGGACCGACAACGCTATTATAAATTTAACAAATTTGTTTTTTAACCCTTTAAAAAGTTTAAAAATTTTACCGAAAAACAATAGTTCCATATGACTTACAAATTGTTTAAAACCTAACGATATTTTAGATTAACGTAAATATTGTTAACGTTATCAAAAATTTAAAAAACCTAAAGAAAATAGCTTTAAATATTTTTTTCCGAGAAATGAAAAAATAAAATATGTGCAAATAGCCTTTTATCAAAAAAAAATTGTTTTGATTTATTAAAAGCTTTGATTTTTATTTATTTAAAAGATTTGTCATAAATCATAAAAATATATATATTTTTTTAATGTTAGGAGAATTTTGAAATTTTAGTTTTTCTTTAAGTAGTTTTGTTAAAATATAGTTGTAGTGTTAAGAATATTTTTAAGCGAAAAGTGGCCTAAATTCTATACCTGCCATATAAAACACTTGACTTGGTCACAAAAATATGTGGGATTTCAAACTGCCTAGCTTTGCATTATTACAAACTGTCTTAACCTTGTCCGTTTTTGTGTGACATCAAAACAATGAACTATTTAGAAAAGCCATTTAACCTTATACCTTATAATACGGTGGGTTAAGAAAAAGAGGCATTAATAAATTTTACTATGATGTTACTTTATTCTAAATATTGACCTATTAATATGATTATTATCTATTTATTGTTGTTTTCTCAGAGTTCTTCCAGGTATTTTCTTTATAAACGGATAAGATCTACCAAATTTGTAAAGAAGTTTCTATTGTTTTAAAAATTATCTAACAATGTTGCATGTTTTGAGGATAACTGCTTTTTGAAATTTGTAATGAACATTTGGATCCTACTTAAAATCTTGAAGATGGCTGAATTTTTATGTTTTATTATTATTATATATTATTAGATTATTCCTGTAGTAGATAATATAAATAGGATTATGTACACGTGATTTTGATTCCAAACTCTCTGAACCTCTATTGCAAGTGGTTTATATTTTCAATTTTTTCACTATATATTTTTTTCAATGTTTACATCTATAGGTATAGAAATATTAATGAGGTATGTAAATTTATGTTTTTTATCGATGAGTGTTATGTTGGGTCGATTTGCTAATAAAGTCTTATTGGTATGAATTGTTACATCATAATGGAGTTTATAATTTTGATTTTCAATGATTCTGTCAGCTGTGTATTGATAATATGCTTTATTTTCTTTTATCAATTCATTTTTTAAGGCTAATGTTTGATGTATTATTTTTGCTTTAATGTTGTCGTTCAGTGTAAAGTGTTCCTGCTAATATTTTAAATCCCCCAGCAATATATTCTATGTTTTCTTGTTGTAGGTGACATTTTCTACACTTATTTTTCGTAATTTTGTCATCTTTAATTACATATTTTTGGGGGACTTTTTGTACCTATTATTTGATCTTGAATAGCAAGTAGAGATCCTTCAGTTTCTGGAAAAAGATCTGCTTTTTGTAACCATTTATATGTGTTTTTTTATCTATTTTCTCTTTTTTCATAATATTTAGATGTTTTCCATGTAATATTTGTTGTGCCCAGTGTGTAATTATTTCTTCTTGAATTGTTTTTTGACATATTGTATTTGGTATTTCTTCGGTTTGTAAATGTTGTGTGTTTGTAAAGAGATGGATTGTTGTTTTCCATGTTTTCATGATAGCAGCTAAAAAAAACCACATTATTGGATGTATTTTATAAAGACTTCCCTAGACAGGCATGTAGAACAGAATTATAAGCTTTTTTGTAGTCTATATAGCAAATTTGTAGATTTCTTATTTTATAATTACACTATCAATAACTTATTGTTCTTAACAACCTTGACTATTTTTCTACAACCTTTTTGTTCTTCTGCTAATATGTTGTTCATTGTTAGATGCTGATCCATTTTTATACTTATTGCTGATGTTATTATTTTGTATAAAGTTTGTAGACAAGTAATTGCACGATAATTAACAGGATTTGTTGTATCTTTGTCTTTTGGAATTAAATATGTTTTTCCTCTGGTAAAAATTTTTGGCATAAGTTGTGGATGTTTTAAAACCCTATTAATTTTCTTTCTTAGGTAAAAGTGTAAGCTCGTAAAATTTTTAAACCCAAAATTATGTAATGATCACTTCCTGGACTTTTCCAAATATGCGGGTTTTAAATTAGTTTTAGGGTTATAATTTTTCGCCCTCACGACGCAACAACAACAACTTCAAGGCAAATTACTATACCATTTTTCGAAAATTTTCTTCATTAACTCTGGCTAACACCATTTAGCCATGTTTCGTTATATTGAAGATATTATTATTATTATTTTAATATTATTATTACTATTATTATTATTTTTTCTAGTAAGTAAACAACAAAAAAGTACCATTAATCAAAAAACATCACAGGTTTACCTAAAGACTTTACAAATATTAAAATGTCTTTGATTGTCCTTCCTTTGTTGAATTGTACTGTGTCCACCTGGCCTGTCTATCTATCTCCTTACCAGGGCATTCCATGGACAATTTAATCTCGTACCTCCTCTCCATTTACCATAATATTTCTTTAATCTCCATTTTCTTGTTCAACATCCGGTTACTGCAACAGCGTATCAATTTACCCATATTCTAAGCTTTCTCAGGGCCGCTAAATTGCCTTGTACTGTACCCCACCATTTAAGACAATAACTTTATGGCTCTTCCCCATACTAGAGCTTCGGCTTCCAGTGCTAGTACAGCTTCATGCTGCTTCTAAAATTCTTTGCCTTCACGACGCAACAACAACAACCTCAACGCAAATTACTATACCATTTTTCCATATTTTCTTCATCAACTCTGGCACACCATTAAGCTATATTTCGTAAAACTGAAGATACACATAATCTTCATTCTCTTGTAGCTACTCTGCTAGCTCGTTGCAGCTACGCTACGCATCACATTTTTTCCCCGTCTTCGTCATTTAGCACATACTTTTTTTTCTGCGGGGAACGGGACGCCTTTACCATATATATATATATATGGCATTTTTTCTACAAAGGCACTGAAGGGCGGAAACGGCGTACCATGGGCGACGTTTTCTATCGCTTTACAAAAGGCATTGGAAATGGGACGGGCACAGCTTATCATAACCGACGTTTTACAAAGAGAACTGGGAACAGGGGCTCCCCTTCACCATATGTGACGTTAAATTTTGAATTACATTTGACGTCACTTAGACAAATATACCATATGGAACTATTTTCTGAAACCATAAGACCGGTGAACCATGAAAACTATCTTTGTATATTTTTTAAATAAACTAACTTAACTTAGTACGAGCATACCCCCATTTGGGAAAGCCCGTACGGGCCTAACTTTTACTTCCCTTTTACCACCTACTACCTCAACTCCCTTTACTACCCATTTTCAAATTTGTGTTTTGTTTAAATATTGAATTTGTCGAGCTTTGTTTTTACAGTTCTACCCGGTCGACCTTTTTTATGTTTTATTATTATAACTTTAACCTAAAAAATCTTTAATTTATGGTTTAAAACTTTGACACATTACGTCTATCTTTATTTAGCAAAATGCCCAATATTAAGTAACCCAATAAAAATGTATACTTTTTTATATTGTGTGTTCACAATATTCACATTCACATTAGGTAAAGACGTTCTTTATAGGACAAAAAAGATGTAAAATTTAATCTAAAGGGCCTTTAAAATTTTAACCTTATTGAACTACAGAAAAACAAAAATTTAGTTTTGTTGTTTTAATGAATTTAAATGTACATACATACTTAAAATATAACAAAGCTATGACATTTTTTTGACATTAAAAGGCAATAAGGATTGTTTTTAGCAACAATTAGCTCAATCTTATTTTTAAACGGGGTACGTTGAAAAGTAAGTTTTTTCCATTTTTCTAACTTTTGATTTTAAACAAGTTTTCCAATACTTTTTTTTCCAAGTTCAAAAATAAAGGTAGTTTTTTTGTGTGTCAAATTCGTTAATTTGCACCTACCTTGTATAAGCTAGGGTTTCTTTAAATTTTGATCAGTGTTTTGTGAGTTTCGGTGTATGCAGAGATTTTTATCAGAAATACTTTTTTTTGAAAAATCAAAAAAAAATTTTTATATGCTTTAACATTTCTGGCGTTCATTGTATACACTACTAATTCCTGTTAAAACACATAGCTGAAAGTCCGCAAAAAGTAGATTTCTGACAAAAAGACCAGGACGTTATAAAAAAAAGACCAAAAAAATATTTCTGTCACTTGCATTGGAAAAAAAATGGTATATAAAACATCTCTTAATTAATTTAATTTTGTAGACCTATGTTAAAATGTATTGCTGGTTGAGTAATTCTTTTAGCTATTTTAAGTTGTGTATACAGGGTGTTTCTAAACAAATGCGAAACATTTTGGGAGGTGATTCCTTATTTAAAATAAGGAGTAATTTGCTTTATAAACATAGGGTCTAAACTCAATTATGAAGATATCCCAAAAAAAAATTAACAAAAACATATCTTTATGTTGTTACTTAAATACAAAATAAGCATTGTATTTAAACTATCAGGTAATGTCAAATTGGTATGATTAACGAAAAAAATACAGGAGTTAAAAAGTTTCTAAAAAAACCAGTCTATCCAAATTTATATTTGTCAAGGTCATTGCGTACGTGTCTCTTTAAATTGGGTCAGCAAGAATGATAGGGGTGGTCTATTTCCACTACTTCCAATAAGTCTAAAAAAGTGCAAAAGATATTAAGAAAAAGTTTTTTTATAATAGCAATATTTTCATAAAAGTTCGTTACTCTAGCGCTTTTCGTTTTTAAAATTAAAAATAAAAACGTTATTTTTTTTTAATTTTTGTACCGCGATATCTTCCTAATGGTTGATTTTTGACCCTATTTAAATTCAAATTCAAATTCAAATTCATATATTACGGTTAAAAACAATTTACATTTACCGACGTCACAATTTAAAATAGTATAAAACTAAATTTATACATTGAGAATTGCTATTAAAAATTATATTAAAATCAACCATAATTACTGCTTGCTTAAAGCCCTTCTGCTCGACAATGCGTAGCACACTCTCCATAGTCTCCATAAAAATGTCAAAGTTTCCTTTGGGGGACGGTACACACAAACAACAACCATTTGAAGATCATCCTACTCGAAAGCCGCTGCTTCACAGTGCGCTTCCACAGACCTCTTAACTACCATTTCCAGTGAATGCCCCCTTAGTCCAGTTCTACCCAAAATCACAGCACCTCCATTATTCTTATGGGGTATAGTTCTCCACTTTGATATTTTCCATTTTAGCCTTCTTTAAATGATGTTCACTAATGCATATTATGTCATATTGAACGGGATGCTGCTGGAGAAACATCTCCAATTCTTCTACTTTGTTCCTCAGGGAACGTATATTAATGTGCAAAACATTAAGTGTTGTTTTGTTCTGACAATTCTGGGCAGCTGAACCCTTAAATGAGTTCTTTAAAGGGATCGCCGACTGAGATTCAAAAAATGGTTTACTACGATGCCTCGAGGCCAGACACCAGGACTTAAGAAATCTTCTGCATGCATTTCATTGATACCCACTCTGAATGAGCTTTTAACTCTGTCCTTTCTCGTGTGTAGTTTAATACAGGTACTTTCTATCTTCAAATTCTTGTTTATATAGTGGATTAAAGCTTCTGGCGTAGTATCCGTGGTAAATCCAGAGACAAAGAACCAAGACTTTGATTCAGCTACCTTAATATCATCAGGCCTAACTTGTGGTGACATTTCTCGATTTCCCTTTATTGGGGCAGGTCTTAAAAACTGAGGATGTTGATTCCTGGCATGAGGATTACCCTTTTTTGGGCCCCTTCCAGTTACTACTTTCCATTCTTCATTATTGCATTGTGATATCGGAGTAATCGGAGACCGAATTCCACCATGTTTACTAGTGTCATTTGTCATGTCGCTTTTTGGAATGACAGGAATGACTTCTGTTGGTAATGCAGGTTTCTGTATATTTTGATTATCGACTGGTTTTTCAGAAATTATGATTTGGTTACTATCATCTGCATTTGAACTGTCGAAGTCATGGAGACCACGCCTACTGGATTGCTTTTTTGGTAGCATGGATGTCATTTTTTGTGATAGCATTTTCAGGTTTTTTTGATGCACTAACCTTCATATTTTCTAATTTTTCCTCTATCAGCCTCTTATTTTCCTCCAGGAGAGCATTTTTCTGTTTTAATACTAGGATTATTTCTTTTAATATAGATATTGTTTCACAATTTTCGTCATATTTCGTCGACTCTGAAATTGCATGATCGGCACAAACACAACGTGTTTTGTCTATTATAATTAAAGTATCCGGCCAATCTCTTGTTGCACATAAGATATGGAATGCTTTTCCGCACTTTACACACACGCAGGCCGAAAACTTTTTGGTTTTACAGCACTCGAAACTAACTTTTTCCTCCGCGACACTTTTCGTGCGTTCTTTGATCGGCGCCATTTTGGATTTTAAATGTTTATAAAGCAAACTGCCCTTAATTTTAAACAAGAAATCGCCTAGTAAAATGTTTCTGCATTTGTTTAAAAACACCCTGTAGATTAAAAAAGTTGTCCACGGATGGACTATACCTGTAAAAAAATATTTTTAATATTTTGAAAAAATTATTCCTTCTAAATTTTTCATCATAGTTGTTAGCATTTAAAACATGGCAAAGTCTTGAGTGCTAACAACTATAATAAAATTTGCTAGGGTAGGGTAGGATATACAGGGTTATTTAAAATGGCAAAAATATTCCTTTCGGAAAAACATATTTTTGAGACTATCTAATTAAAAAGCGTAAAAAAGGTAAATAAAAGTACATATTAAATTTTTTTGCTATTGGTTATGATTTCTTAAAAAAATTGGTTAATGTTACAAAAATATATATATATATATTAATTAAGTAAAATAATGTATTTTTTTTAAATACAAGCGTAACAAATAATAATTTTATAACCTACAGGGAGATTCAAAGTTAGAAAAATGTTATTTTGGGAAATCGGGTACTGATATTTTTAACTACCCATTTAAATAGCGTAACAAGTAATAAATCTTTTCTTTTGTTGAATAAATCATTACTTTTTGTGTTTTTACTTACATACACAACCTTATTTTATATTGTGTGCATATAAAAAGTAAAATCAGTTATTTATATTGTTACAGACTTTCAAAAAATGTGTTTAGGTTATATAATTTTAGAGA